>JAQOTM010000316.1:101792-170125 GCA_029168755.2 Tillandsia fasciculata | reverse complement strand
CCCGTGTATCAACGGTGTGGCATCATCACCGTGTATCAACGGTGTGGCATCACAACCGTGTAGCCAACGGTGTGCATCATCACCGTGTATCAACGTGTGGCATCACCACCGTGTATCAACGATGTGGTATACTCAAGCATCAAGGCCTCAGATCCTCACAGTCCTATACCCAACACTACCTCGAAATCCCGGAGCTGAGGAAGGGCCAAAAGATCAACAGGCAAAAACCAGGGCCCCAACTACACAGGGCAGGACCAACAACACTCATCTATGTGCAACACGTGATCAGGTCTCTGAACCTCACGAGCACAAGCTAAGGGTCCTATCTCTAGCCCATACAACAATGCAAATGCCCTACAGAAGAAATGAATGCGATGCTCCGGTAACAAATAACGCTCAGGTGCGTGAAGGGGAGATAAGATTAATACCTGCCACTCGTGGCTAGCTGCCCCCGAATCCTTACCCTGCGCGACATAGACACTCCCGCCTCGGGGGTGGTCGTCCGTCGGACTGCCGCGAAGAAGTGGCCCTAACTATCTGGCCAACCTGTCGAAGCTCCCGCCTGTCTGGAAGAGCGGAGGAGGAGCCGAAGCTACCAATGCGACTGATGACCCCGCTTTAGGACAAGACCATGATCTGTGCCCTGGCTGTGGTCACAGTTCGCACCCTGCCGGGCCACCACAAATGACACAGTCATTTGCTGCTGCTGCTGAAACATCGGCTGCGGAGAACCCGGTCTCTGTCTCCTCTGGCTCCTTGGAGATCGGTTGAACACTCGGGGGTCTCGATCTACTCAACTGTCCAACTCAGGCGGCACTGGATGCTTATCCCCGGAGCTGGCCCCAGCGCTCCGCCTCTCTCTGACATGTTCACAGATCCTCGGTCAACCCACCGAGCCTGCTACAAACCTGCATCTAACGTCGGCACTCGCCGAGAATACACCAAGTGATAGATAGATATATAGAATATGAATGCTGGAAATGAATCTACCACTATATGTCTCAGTGCAATGCAGGAAAAGTTCCCAATCTCTCTCATAGGAGGCTTGGAAATTCTGAACGACTGCCACCTACAACCCTATCAACAAGAACAGGCTGTAGGCATAACCGCCCATAGTTTCCGCCCCCCGCACTGGAAATGATGGAACTCTCACAAGACAGTAGAAAGCCATCTCAATTTCCTTCAAGTAACCACCCTGGTAACTCAGCCAGGGCATGTGCTCACCTGGTAACTCGGCCAGGGGCAATGTATCCATCTGGTGGCTCTGCCAGTGGAAAATATCCTCCTGGTAACTCGGCCAGTGGTAATATCCTCTTGGTAACTCAGCCAGGGAAAATGCCCTCCTGGCAATTCGGCCAGGAAAAAATGTCCTCCTGGTAACTCAGCCAGGGAAAATGTCCTCCTGGTAATCAGCCAGGAAAAATGTCCTCCTGGTAACTCAGCCAGGGAAAATGCCCTCCTGGCAACTCGGCCAGGAAAAAAATGCCCTCCTGGTAACTCAGCCAGGGAAAATGCCCTCCTGGTAACTCAGCCAGGGAAAAATGCCCTCCTGGTAACTCAGCCAGGGAAATGCCCTCCTGGTAACTCAGCCAGAGAAAACCCCCTCCCGGTAACTCAGCCAGGGAAAAATGCCCTCCTGGTAACTCAGCCAGGGAAAACGCCCCCTAGTAACTCAGCCAGGGGAAAAAATGCCCTCCTGGTAACTCAGCCAGGGGAAAATCCACCTCCCGGTAACTCAGCCAGGGAAAAATGCCCTCCTGATAACTCAGCAGGGGAAATGCCCTCCTGGTAACTCAGCCAGGAAAAATGCCCTCTCGGTAACTCAGCCAGGGAAAAATGCCCTCCTGGTAACTCAACCAGGGAAAACGCCCTCCTGGTAACTCAGCCAGGGGAAAAAATGCCCTCCTGGTAACTCAGTCAGGAAATGCCCTCCCGGTTACTCAGCCAGGGAAAATGCCCTCCCGGTAACTCAGCCAGGGAAAAATGCCCTCCTGCTAACTCAGCCAGGGAAAACGCCCTCCTGGTAACTCAGCCAGGGGGAAAAATGCCCTCCTGGTAACTCAGCTAGGGAAAACGCCCTCCTGGTAACTCAGCCAGGGGAAAAAATGCCCTCCTGGTAACTCGGCCAGGGAAAATGTCCACACAGTTGGGATCGCCGTCACTCCAAATGGCTCCCACAACAACATCCCACTCATAGGCGAGAAGAATCGACTGACGCGGCAAAGATCCAAAAATCCCGATAGACTAGTGTCTAGATCCCCAATCAAACAAGAACAGACTCTAGGCTCAGCCTATCGAAGTTCTCGATCCTTTACCGTTCAGGGATTTGGCCCTTCTCGGTTAAAGTGGAAAACTATCTCAACACACAAACTCCTGGGTCTCGCTCTGCTCTGATAGCTTTGCCTCCCGCTGATCGAGTACTCATCAGGTGCGGGGTGTGTCCTCTTCACAACACGACGTCTCAGGGGTATCGCAATCCGCTGCACAATAACAAACGTCAGGACACAACAACCATACGACCCAATCCAGCGAAAGTCTAAGACAAGTCATCCATTCCATAGTATTATGTTGTCGGCAGCCAACATAATCGCTTAGGAAAGTAAACATGCCAATCTCTCATCCCGTCTCTTGGGAGAGGTAAAAACTCAATCAGGACTCTCGCTAAAAGTCACAACTCTCATGTAGTCATCCTAATATCCAACCACAAGCCTAGGGTTTCTAAGTCCACCACGACCTACAACCTAGGCTCTAATACCACTCTAATCTGTCACGCCCCGGGGTCGAAACTGCGACCCGGGCTCGCTAACAGATCCGCCATCTGTACGGAAACTGCCGTACAGACGAAGCGTCTAACCTGCAAAAAGAATTAACTACAGTATACAGATATCAGAGCTGAAAGTAAAACTGAAAACTGAAACCCCTGTACAACTGAAAATATTACCATATCCATCTCGCAAATACGATCGTCTACAAAGTCCTCTGATACAAAACTCAAAAGGGAGATATCTCCAATAAATACATCAGTGTACAAACTCTCGATACAAGAATATCCTCACTATAACAGTCTCTCAAACTGTAAAAATTAAAATACAACTCTATTCATCACAACAAAGTTCTCTCAACAGAGGTAAAAGTAGTAAGCTAGTCTACTGAAGCTCTCCGCTGAAGGGGTACCGCTACACTCCAACGACGGGTAGGGAACTAGCTCGCGACTCCCTCGCCTCGGTCAGAAGGATCAGCAACAGGAGCACAGAAACAGAAGAAGAAGTCCCTGGGGAAAAGACACCACGACGGGTGTGAGAACTACTTCCCACAGTAGTTCTCAGTGGGTGCGTCAACAAGTCCAACGGTCTGCCCACCAAGTCTACCAGAGGTAAAAGATAACAGGCAAAGAAATCTGTACAAGAAAAGCTGGAACTACTCTACAGCTACCATGCCTCTATCTAGACACTCAAAAGTGGAACAGAGGAAAGTGAATGAGACCACTCGCACCCAAGGTGCTCAATCGACCCAAACGAACTGACTGCCTCAAAGGTCCAGTCAAGCCTGCGCCTGTCGACTAGGAACGCACCTGCCCACTACCACACATCCACATGAGGACGGGATTTACGTGGGGCGTCCTGTCCGACTAACTCATCCCTCGCGCAAAACTGCCTCAACAGGCCCATCGTTGCCTCCACTGCGGAAACTGCCTCAACAGGCCAACCATCGTATCCACAGTGGCATCTCAGGGGCGCGACTCCACTGAGGAAAACGGCGCGGCATAGAGCAACAAACATTGGCAAAAGCAGGCTATAGACAAAACCACGCTCACTCTCAGAACGGTAGGACTCAAGATCCCCAAATATCTCGCATAACAGTCGGAGCACTCTCGACGACTCAGCTGATCGGCTAACACGAAACACGAGACACTAGCCACACCAACAGCTCGCAGCACAAGCACACTGGCTGGAGGTACACCACAGCCAGGAACGACCCACAACTCAGGCTAACAATACCGGTCGGACAACACTCAACGACCTGGGACCACCGTCAACCCCAACGGTTCCCAACAATACTGACCGGAAGATACTCGACGGCCCGGGACTACCGTCTACTCAACGGCTCCCTCCCACGACAGCGCAATAGGGATACAAGACCTCCCGGGACTACCGTTTACCCAAACGGCTCCCGGCACAGATAAGCAACCCACTACAACTACCAGACTCCACTCTGCTCCCAAGCACGAGTGCAAAAGCATCCCACACTACAAGAAAGTCTCGACCTCCCGGCCCACTATCCGGGCGAGGATAACACTATGTCCAGGAATAGAAAAACAGTGTGGATGTCTAAGCATAAATAACCCTAGCCCAAGTGAGGGTTTTCTACTGGTCTGGTTACACATGCAACATATGATGGGGGTGCAAGGTCAAGTTCCAAAATAACTATAATTAAACATGGGGTAGGAAGTAAAAGGGATCATAAGATCATCAGATAAATAACAAGAATAACAGTTCTTATAATATAGCATGCTATACCCGAAAATAAACTATCATGCATAGTCCTACATCAGTAGAATTATTGTACAGTCCATAAAACTTGGAGATAAGGCCACCCACCTCGATTTGCCACCAATTGCTCGTAGACACTTGCAATTGGCCTCCACGCGATCCGCACGCAAAACGATGTCCGCTGCCGGAGTCCGCACGCAAAACGGAGCATACCGCCGGAGTTCGCACGCAAAACGAAGCGCGATGCCAGAATCCGCACGCAAAACGATGTCCGCACGCAAAACGGTGCACGGTGCCAGATCCGCACGCCAAACGGAGTCCGCATGCAAAACGGTGCACGGTGCCGGAGTCCGCACGCAAAACGGTGCACGGTGCCAGGATCCGCACGCAAAACAGAGTCCGCACGCAAAACGGTGCACGGTGCCGGAGTCCGCACGCAAAACGGTGCACGGTGCCAGAATCCGCACGCAAAACGTAGTCCGCACGCAAAACGGTGCACGGTGCCAGAATCCGCACGCAAAACGGAGTCCGCACGCAAAACGGTGCACGGTGCCGGAGTCCGCACGCAAAACGATGCACGGTTCCCCAACACAGAAAAGAACATGGGGTTAATTATAGTCCAAAAGAACGCCCCAAAAACTGTACAAAAATACAGTAAAACCAACACACGGGACCTTCCGATTGCGCCGCCGTCGCCGAAACGCTCCGCCGGGCGACCTCGCACGCAAAACGATGTCCACGACGCACCGCCGCACCTCACGCAACCTCCTCCCTCACTCCCTCTCGCTCTCGGGTGCAGAAGAAAGAAAAGAAAGGGAGAAATGGCGGTGCGGGGGGGAGGAAGAAGAAGAAGAAAAGAGGGGGAGAGAGAAAAATGGTCCACGGGTCCGGTCCACGGGCCCGGTCCACGGCGGCCACCAATGGGAGCCCCCCAACCGGCCGGTCCACAAGGCCGGGCGCGTGCGCCGGGTCCACGCACGCGCCCAGTGCGCCACATGGCGCGCGGTAATGCGCCCGCTACACGGGCGCGTTACACGCGCCCCCCAGGCGCGGGACACGCGCGCGCCACACCGGGCGCGCGTGCCCCCGCGCCCGGCGGGGCGCCAACGGGGGCCCGCCACATGGCGGCCCCCGCGCGCTCCCCGCCGAGGCGCGCTTCCCCAGCGCGCCTGCCGCACCATACGCGCATACCTCGAACTCCGTGCCGCAGCCGCCTCGGGAAACGTGCCGCGCAACCCCCGATTCTCGTGCCGCGTCGCCTCGAAAAACGCGCACGTCAACCGGGCTCCAAATCCAACAAGTAAATAGTCCATTCTTAGCGATTTCGCGCGCTGAATCCAAAAACGATGTCCGTTTTCCCAAATTCTCGTCCGAAAATTTGCCGAATGCCCACTCGATCCGATTTTCGCCTCGGGTCCATTTTTAAAGTCCGATTTGCCAAATTCCAACTCTAAAAATTCCCGAAGGCGACCGGAGAGGTAAACTTTTATCCAAACTTCGCCCGGAGTCCAATTTTGACATTTGAACCGTGCGGAACCACTTCCAAACACCCGACGGGTCCTCCAATTTCCCACGGGGTCTCCTTTTAAGCCCGAAGTTCACCACTTGTGTCCAAATTGCGCGCAGCCATCACGACGCACCACGCAGGCCTCCAGTGATGCAAGCTAAATCCCAAATTGCACCACAAATCCATTTCTCGGGCCCGACAAGCGCACAAACACTCCCAACGGCCCCTAAAAGCTGCCAAACAACCGGCAAACCCTACGCGGGAGATTCTGGGACCTCACACCTCGGGTGGTAAAGATCTAGCTCGTGACTCCCTCGCCTCGGACAACGATCGAAGATCAGCAACTCCCGAAGAGGACTCTGCAAAACAGGGGGGAAGAAAAAGAAAGGAAAACAACCATGGGGGTGAGAACCACTAGTAAACCAGTAGCCTCCCCCAGTGGGTAAAGCCTCAAGCTCCGGCGTACCCACTAAGTCTACCAGAGGCAAGAAAAGGGACACGTGGTAAAGCTGTAAATAGAACTACTGAATAAAAGGGGAAACCACAACAAGTATGCCTCTAAATGCAATACCGAAGGAAATGACGGTATGAATGCATCAGGAAACAGTATCTGACCAAATAGACCCAATCTAGTGCCACCAGTAAAACTGGTACTGCCTGCTCTGCTGTCGAACTCAAGAACTCAGTATCTCCACTGTCCAAATAACCGGAACCCAACACGGTCTGACCGGAACCCAACACGGTCTAAAGCCTACTCCGGAGTGGCACTCGAGGGGAGCGACCCAATGTCTCACAATAGCAGGACTGGATCATGACTATGATCAAAGTGAGAAACTCCGTCCACTAATGAAACCCCGATCCGATGCAATAGTACTCAAAAAGTGGGAAATACCATCCACTAGAGAAATCTGATACCCAATCTGATGCAATAGTAAACATCCGGTCAACCGCCCACAGTCCGCGGTCACCGTAATAACCCACAACCCACAATTGGGTAAAATAATCAAGATCCGGTCAACCGCCTACTGTCCGCAGTTGCCGCAATAACCCACAATCCAACATCAAGTACACCCTGTCACTGACCCTAAGGATCCGGCTACACTATCCCAAACCTCTGCTCGAACCCGAGCAACATGACTCAAAAGTCTAAATAAAAAGGAGAAAGAAAGCAATCATGGTTTCTCCTAAGTCAAATACCAATATGATAGTGTAGCAATAAAATAGTGGCCTATCTAGATGTCCAAGTAAGCATGCAAAAGTCCTCAAGCAATATGAAAAAGAGAGAATGTCCAATAACAGTTTTACATGTGTAATAATTAATAATATCCACATAAATACAACAATCATGCTAAAATCATCAGTCAACTACACATGTAAATAATTCCTGATCCATAATAAATCCCAAAGTGGCACCCACACCTAGATATGTCACTATGTCCCCACAATTAATCCATTTAATCCACTTCCATAAGATTTATGTGATATTACGGCATGTTAATTATCACTATTAATATGTCTCCTGCAATCATGTTTCTTCGATAATATTATCCCAATACGATTCCAAACATGATATATCCACATAATTAATCTCAAATGATAGGCTCACATTTATAACAGTCAAACATGCATGGCAAACAGTCAATGTGTTCAATAGTGGGATTTTCTAATAAACCTAGTGAGTAAGTCAGATGTTGAGGCATGCAACAACCACCCACCTTGAAAAGCGCGCACGACACCAAAAGAGACCTCTCGCTGCCCGCTGTCCAAATTCCGGAGTGGCCTCAAGGTTGGACCCAGTGCGAAATTTGGATTAAGTTTACCTGTCCGGATGCCTTCGACAAATTTTAGAAGTGGAACTTGGCAAAACAGACATCGGATTTGGACTCAGCGCGCGAAAATGATAAAAATAGACTATTTACTTATATTTTTCGGAGCCCGGGTGCCAAAACACAAATTTCGAGGCACTTTGTTACTGTTCCGGCAGGCTAGGGCAGCACCGGCGGCGCGGGCAGGTGGCGGAGCGCGGCGGCGCGGGCGCGGGCAGGCGCGTGTGCGGCGGCGGACAGGCTGGTCCACGGACTTGGGCGTGCACCGAGACCAGCAGACTTCGGCATGGACGCGTGGTGCGCGGGGAGTGGCCGATCAAAGCACGCGCGACAGCGCGCCGGGCGCGGCGCACGGTGGACCCCGCCAGGCCACATGTCGCCCGCTCATTGGCGGGCGCAGGGACCCGGCTGGGCCGCTGTGAACCGCGGTCCACGGTCCCCGCCGTGGACTGCGCCGCGATTGGCGGGTGCGTGTGCGCCGGGCGCGCGGGGCGCGGAGCGAGTGACGTGGCACTTCGTGGTTGTTTCGGGCGCGCACAGTAATGGGCCGGGCCGGATTCGGGCTCCCGATTCCTGCGCCCGAATCCGAAATTTCCTTTTGGTGGGCTTGGGCTATAATAGGCCCCTTAGTAGCTCTTTTCCTCATTTTTCTGGGCTTTTTCTTTGAGGGCTTTCTATAGAGAAGTTCTTACTCTCCCTCTCCTCCACCCTTCGATGGATTCCCAGAATTTTTGGAGGCCACGGCATCGGCGTTTTCTGCGATGCGGCGCACTTTGACGCTCCTTGGATTTTGGCTTCTACCGTCGCTTTTCAGTCCGAGAGACCCCCTGGACTACCTCAATGGACTTTTGAGCTGATTTTTGCGGCAGCGCGTTCACGAGAGGTACGCCTTCGATTTTTGTGTTGATTACTTCGCCTCATTTTGAGTTTTGGCATGGTTCCCGAGGTTTTGGCATGGTTCCCGCGCGCCCGGCGCACACGCACCGCCAATCGCGGCGCAGTCCACGGCGGGGACCGTGGACCACGGTTCACAGCGGCCCAGCCGGGTCCCTGCGCCCGCCAATGAGCGGGCGACACGTGGCCTAGCGGGGTCCACCGTGCGCCGCGCCCGGCGCGCTGTCGCGCGTGCTTTGACCGGCCACTTCCCGCGCACCACGCGTCCATGCCGAAGTCTGCTGGTCCCGGTGCACGCCCAAGTCTGTGGACTAGCCTGCCCGCCGCCGCACACGCGCCTGCCCGCGCCCGGGCCGCCGCGCTCCGCCACCTGCCCACGCCGTCGGTGCTGCCCTAGCCTGCCGGAACAGTAACAAAGTGCCTCGAAATTTGTGTTTTGGCATCCGGGCATCGAAAAATATAAGTAAATAGTCTATTTTTATCGTTTTCGAGCGCTGAGTCCAAATCCGATGTCCGTTTTACCAAATTCCACTTCTAAAATTTGTCGAAGGCATCCGCACAGGTAAACTTAATCCAAATTTCGTACTGGGTCCAACCTTGAGGCCACTCCGGAATTTTTTACCCAGCGCAAAATTTGGATTAAGTTTACCTGTCCGGATGCCTTCGACAAATTTTAGAAGTGGAATTTGACAAAACGGACATCTGATTTGGACTCAGCGCGCAAAAACGATAAAAATAGACTATTTACTTATATTTTTCTGAGCCCGGATGCCAAAACACAAATTTCGAGGCACTTTGTTACTGTTCCGGCAGGCTAGGGCAGCATCGGCGGCGCGAGCAGGTGGCGGAGCGCCGCGGCCCGGGCGTGGGCAGGCGCGTGCGGCGGCGGGCAGGCTGGTCCACGGACTTGGGCGTGCACCGGGACCAGCAGACTTCGGCATGGACGCGTGGTGCGCGGGGAGTGGCCGGTCAAAGCACGCGCGACAGCGCGCCGGGCGCGGCACACGGTGGACCCCGCCAGGCCACATGTCCCCCGCTCATTGGCGGGCGCAGGGACCCGGCTGGGCCGCTGTGAACCGCGGTCCACGGTCCCCGTCGTGGACTGCGCCGCGATTGGCGGGTGCGTGTGCGCCGGGCGCGCGAGGCGCGGAGCGGGTGACGTGGCACTTCGTGGTTGTTTCGGGCGCGCACTGTAATGGGCCGGGCCGGATTCGGGCTCCCGATTCCTGCGCCCGAATCCGAAATTTCCTTTTGGTGGGCTTGGGCTATAAATAGGCCCCTTATCAGCTCTTTTCCTCATTTTTCTGGGCTTTTTCTTTGAGGGCTTTCTATAGAGAAGTTCTTACTCTCCCTCTCCTCCACCCTTCGATGGATTCCCAGATTTTTTGGAGGCCGCGGCATCGGCGTTTTCTGCGACGCGGCGCACTTTGACGCTCCTTGGATTTTGGCTTCTACCGTCGCTTTTCAGTCCGAGAGACCCCCTGGACTACCTCAATGGACTTTTGAGCTGATTTTTACGGCAACGCGTTCACGAGAGGTACGCCTTCGATTTTCGTGTTGATTACTTCGCCTCATTTTGAGTTTTGGCATGGTTCCCGAGGTTTTTTTGTGACCCTTTGTATTGCTGCGAGGTACGGGATAGTGGTAGAGTATCGTTGGATTTTCTCGGTCTACGAGCATTGGAATGAGGCGTGTAAGGACTCGATTGATATCTACGCTTTGAGAGGAGCGCATCCGTATTTTTATCGGAATTTTTGGATGACTCTTCAAAGGTGATAATTATCCTTCTTTCGGACTGGTTTTCTATAGTATTTTGTTTGTGGATATTTCGGCATACCGCGTTGTTGTATTTATATCTTGGCCTATAGATGTCGGAACGAGGTGTATAAATACTTGATTTGGATCTACTCGTCGCAAGGATTGCAACCGTAATTTTTCTGGATTTTTCAGAGGACTGCACGCAGGTGAAAATCAGCGCCAAAAAACTGCACAATTCCTTCTGTCCAAAATCAGCCCCAAAAATGGCTAAATATCACCTCTGTCCAGTCCTCAAGAAAATCCAAAAAATTCACGGTCGCGTTCCTCGCGAAAAGTAGCCCTAAAACGACTGTTTAAACGCTCAGATCTGATACCTGTAGGCCAAGATAAAAATAAAACACCGTTGCATACTCAAAATCTCCACAGCAAAATTCCTGTAGCAATCTGTCCAAGAAAAAGCTTAATTATCACCTTCGAAACAATTTCCAAAAATCCCAAAAAAAATCACCACTGTGTTTCTCGCGACGAGTAGATCAAAATCGAGTCCTAAAACGCCTTGATCCGATGCTCCTAGGCTGAGATATAAAATCGACAAGCCGGTGCTGTCCAGAATCCAACACAGAAAAATGGGGGTCAAAGATGTCTCGGGAAACGTGCCAAAAGTGCGAAACAGAGCAAAGCGATCAACACAAAAATCGAATCCTTACCTCTTAGGAACACGCTGTCGAAGAAATCGTCCAAAAACTCCTCCTGGTTTGCTCACAGCGAATTTTTGACTAAACTGTGACGGTAATGGGCCGAAATGGGGAGAAAACCGAGGCGAACTGTAAAAATGATATCGCCGTTGCCGAGCTTCCAGAAATTTCGGGGATCCACCACGAGATCAAGGGCAACAAGGGGAACAAACTTCATATAGAACTCACCCTCCCATTCTCTCTCTACAGCTCGGAAAAGGAAAGAAAGAGGGAGATGAGGGGGTATTTATAGGCCCAAAACAACAAATCCATTAATACCCTCTGTGTCCCCGGTTTCGGGCGCCCGAATCTTTCGGGCCCCGAAACCAGGCGCACACAGTAGCCCGACCCAGCCCGGCCCACTCCGCGCACGGGATCCGGTCGGACCGTACGGCCGTCCAACCCGCTCCTCCACACGACACGTGTCCCCGAACACCGCACAGCTGATCCGGCCGCTCCCCTCACGCCGTGTGGCCAGCCCTGGTCAACGGGGCAGTTGGCGCTGGCCAATAGCCGGCCGCCACGTGGCGCACGCGTGCGCCACGTCGGCGCCGTGGCCGCCACGCCAGCCGCCCCCGCTGCCACGCCGACTGACACGCCACCTGCCCCGCCGCACGCGCACAGTGACGCGCCCAATCCTCGCACGCCACGTGTCCAGGCCACACACTCGCTGCACCCGGTGCACGACACCCCAAACACCGAACCAATGACGTGCTGCCACGTGTCTTCCCGCCCAGTCCACCAAACACCGCGCTGCTCCATAGACCGCGACCTGTGAACCACCCAATGGGAAGACGCCAGGTGGAACCCCGCTCCGGTGCACGCCGGCCACGTGGACCGCGCACCCGCGCGCCCTGCCCGTGCCCATGCGCCCTGCCCGCCGCCGCTCTCCGCCTGCCCGAGGCCGCACCGCCGCTGCCCGCCGCCGCCACCGCCGCCGGCGATCGCCGGAAACACTGTTCCGGCCGTGAACAGTAACCGATGCTCAAAAATGACAAGTGGGTAGTCCATTTTGACCGTTTTCGCGCGCTGAATCCGAATTTGACGTCCGTTTTGCCAAATTCCAACTCTAAAAATTGCCGAAGGCACCCGGAAATGCGTTCTTAGCCCAAATTTTGCGCGGAGCCCAAATTTAATATCCGTTTAAGCCCACGGGGGTCGAAACTGCGACCCGGGCTCGCCAACAGATCCGCCACCTATGCTAAAACCCGCATAGGCGAAGCGTCTAACCTGCAAAAGATAGTACTATAGCTACACAAATATCAGAGCTGAAATAAAATGCTGTAAAATAAAATCCAATCACTGTACCACATGAAATAAAGTACAATATCCATCTCCTCAAATATAGATAATCATCATACAATGTCCTCAGTACAGCATCTCTCAACTATAAAAGAAGATAAACTAAAACTATAGTACATCAGTCCCAACATCAGTCTCTCCAAATACAAAAGATCTCTCTCCAAAGAAAACAGTAAAAACCAGCCAACAGCTACCAGGAATCTCCATCCAAGGGATACAGCTACACTCCTCGGGTGGTAAAGATCTAGCTCGTGACTCCCTCGCCTCGGACAACGATCGAAGATCAGCAACTCCCGAAGAGGACTCTGCAAAATAGGGGGGAAGAAAAAGAAAGGGAAACAACCATGGGGGTGAGAACCACTAGTAAACCAGTAGCCTCCCCCAGTGGGTAAAGCCTCAAGCTCCGGCGTACCCACTAAGTCTACCAGAGGCAAGAAAAGGGACACGTGGTAAAGCTGTAAACAGAACTACTGAATAAAAGTGGAAACCACAACAAGTATGCCTCTAAATACAATACCGAAGGAAATGACGGTATGAATGCATCAGGAAACAGTATCTGACCAAATAGACCCAATCTAGTGCCACCAGTAAAACTGGTACTGCCTGCTCTACTGTTGTCACGCCCCCGGGGGTTTTTGAGTCAATTGAAGCGGAAAGACGTGTCTATTTTTTTTTTTCTTTTAATAAGGTAACATAATCTTCAACCCCGGTGCGTGCCAGACCGCCACATACACAAATTCACTCTGTCCACGGACAGAGTCTCCTTTATATATGCACGGCGTCTCATTTACAACATACTATTCGATCACGAATATCACACATCAATTTCCAACCAACAACCATACAGCAGACATACAACACCAAACTTAATCGATTTATAATACGGCATCAGTGTTTGGAAAGGATAAAACCCAGAGTTGTAAAACCCGTGCCCACACGGCACTTCGTTTTGAGAAAACATTTTCGAAATCCTTTATTTTATCATGCAAACATGCCGCGAATGAAAACGCTACTAAGAGTATCAAAATATAAAACTACACCTCATCCACAGAGCTAATACATGTTCACAGCTAGAGTAATCCACAAGCAAAAACTAAAGTAGCGTAAGAGGAAATGAGATATAATAACGATAACCAAGTGTCCGACTACGATCCTCACGACGCAGTCCCACCGCCATCCCGGCTAACGCACCTAGTAACACCTGTCACGGAGTGGGTAAAGTCAGTGACAAACAAAGTAGATGTATAATGATAACACAAAGGGAAAACAAACCGAACACACCGAATACACCGTAACCTTTCGTTAAAGACCTGTGCGTATTTTAACTGGGCACCAACCCCAGAGTACCTGTCGGAGAGACCAAAGTCTCCCCTCGTGCACAACACCTTTTTTGATGCTTTTACCCCTTCGCGGTGCTGGTGAGTTACCTTCAGCTGGCGCGAAGAGGTCCCCGCTTGCACCGATACCTTTGCGGGGCACACGGGTCAAAAAGACCACTTCTCCGGAAAAGTACACCCATGCGGAGGCCAATCCGCCTGTGTACGTGCAGCATCCGAAACCGGATTGCCAAGATTGGCGTGTAATGAGCACCGCGACCGCAGCCGCTTAAATTGTTAGACAACACCATTAATTGAAAGGTTAAACTGACCATCTACTTTGTTAGATAAATTAGGGAGTACTTTTAATGACGTTAGATGCACTTACAGCACCGGTTGCACACATCGCAACCGTACCCACCTTGTTGGAGAGCAATCGGAACACCTATATCCTTCGCGTTCCCCCGCTGCGCACCCGGACCTAAGAAAAGTCCGCACGGACAATCACGGTCAAAAACACACACTAACACCTTGAAACGGAAAAACCCCCACTTTACGATTTGACGGAAAAAGCCCGGCACCGTCCGGTAGCCAAACCGGACCACTACCCGCACCGCCGTCGCCGCCCGTCGGAGCCCCGCGCGGCTCGAACCCGCGCGGCGGGCTCCGCGGGCGGTGCCCGTGCGGCGCCCGCGCGGCGCCCGCGCGGGCGGAGCCCCGCGCGGCGCCCGCGCGGGTGCGGGCCCGTGCGGCCCCGCGCGGGTGCGGGCCCGCGCGGTGCCCGCGCGGACGCGGGCCCACGCGGGTGCCCGCGCGGGCGGGGCCCCGCGCGGCGCCCGCGCGGGTGCCCGCGCGGGCGGGGCCCCGCGCGGCGCACCGCGCGGCGCCCGCGCGGGCCCGCGCGGCGCCCCGCGGGGTGCCCGAGCGGGCACGGGCCCGCGCGGCGCCCCGCGCGGCGGGGCCGCCCCGCGCGGGTTGCCCGCGCGGCGCCCCGCGCGGGTTTGCTCGCGCGGTCCCGTCGTTGCCTTCGCCGTTCGCGGTCCTCCTCCGTCTTCGCCGTCCGGTCCTTTCCGCCTTCGCCGTCCGCCTCGCGGCGACGAGGACGGCGTCGGTGACGGGGACGACGGAGGAGTCCAAAGATTACCAACTAAAAGGTCAACGGAAAAATTCCCAAAAATTCTAGAAAAATTATTTGCTTACCGAAGATTGTCGGGAAGGTCGTCCGGCCTCACTTTTGCCCTCCGATCGAGGTCCGGAGCGATCGGGTTCCTTTCCTTTCCCTTCTCCTTTCTTCGGCTAGGGTTCCGTTCTTCTCTTTTTCTCTCCTCACCGGTTGGGGTTTTCGGCACGCACGAAGGATTTCTAAATTAGGGTTTCGTTGGTAACGGGGGAATAAATAAAATCTGTTATTTATTTATCCCCCTTTTTATCTGATTTCATAAATACGCACCGTCAAAAATCCACCCGGATATTTTGACTTTAATTAATTAATTTCCCAATTAATTAATCCTTACCGTCGATCCCTAATATTTGATTATTTGATTTCTTTATCTCACGTGCGTAGGGAAACCCGAATTTTCCCGTTTCTATCTCTCACGTAAATATCCGACTGACGGGATATTTCCTCACCTTTAAATACTGACCACCGGTTATTTAACCACCTTTAAATCCTGACCACCGATTATTTAACCATCTTTATTAAATAATCATGGGAAATCAATTCCCAGTTGGATTCAAATTACCGGATATTTAAATCTTAACTTTTAAATTCTAGTCACCGATTATTTAATCACCTTTATTAAATAATCTTGGGGGAAACAAACCCCCAATTTAAATATCCGGATTTTATCTCTTATCCAAACCACGAGATAAAATCCCACCAATTTAAATCCTTTTTAATTGATTCGTAAGAGAATCCGAATTCCCCTTTATCGGATGTCGATTAATTAATTAATCGCTCAATTATCCCCTACGAGATAACCCACCTTATCTCTAACGGGTGCAAGATATTTTGCACGGATTCCGATGCGCGACTAATTTCCGCATCGCTAAGGATCCCGTTCCGGGAGATCCCGACATCGGATTTCGAATCCGATCGCACCGTCGGTCATCGTTTTCCGCGCTCTATCGCAGAAAAATACACACACCTCGTCCCGACCGACTTAAGAAAATTAATAAATTTTATTTCGCTTAAGGCCTAAGCGATTACATGTGAGTTCAAAAATACCCCAAAGGGTCGGGTCACTACAACTGTCGAACTCAAGAACTCAGTATCTCCACTGTCCAAATGACCGGAACCCAACACGGTCTGACCGGAACCCAACACGGTCTAAAGCCTACTCGGAGTGGCACTCGAGGGGAGCGACCCACACGAGTAAAGTATCTCTATAACCAATGTCTCACAATAGCAGGACTGGATCATGACTATGATCAAAGTGGGAAACTCCGTCCACTAATGAAACCCCGATCCGATGCAATAGTACTCAAAAAGTGGGAAATACCATCAACTAGAGAAATCTGATACCCAATCTGATGCAATAGTAAACATCCGGTCAACCGCCCACAGTCTGCGGTCACCGCAATAACCCACAACCCACAATTGGGTAAAATAATCAAGATCCAGTTAACCACCTACTGTCCGCGGTTGCCGCAATAATCCACAATCCAATATCAAGTACACCCTGTCACTGACCCTAAGGTCCCGGCTACACTATCCCAAACCTCTGCTCGAACCCGAGCAACATGACTCAAAAGTCTAAATAAAAAGGAGAAAAAAAGAAATCATGGTTTCTCCTAAGTCAAATCCCAATATGATAGTGTAGCAATAAAATAGTGGCCTATCTAGATGTCCAAGTAAGCATGCAAAAGTCCTCAAGCAATATGAAAAAGAGAGAATGTCCAATAACAGTTTTACATGTGTAATAATTAATAATATCCACATAAATACAACAATCATGCTAAAATCATCAGTCAACTACACATGTAAATAATCCCTGATCCATAATAAATCCCAAAGTGGCACACGCACCTAGATATGTCACTATGTCCCCACAATTAATCCATTTAATCCACTTCTATAAGATTTATGTGATATTACGGCATGTTAATTATCACTATTAATATGTCTCCTGCAATCATGTTTCTTCGATAATATTATCCCAATATGATTCCAAACATGATATATCCACATAATTAATCTCAAATGATAGGCTCACATTTATAACAGTCAAACATGCATGGCAAACAGTCAATGTGTTCAATAGTGGGATTTTCTAATAAACCTAGTAAGTCAGATGTTGAGGCATGCAACAACCACCCACCTCGAAAAGCGCGCACAACACCAAAAGAGACCTCTCGCTGCCCGCTGTCCAAATTCCGGAGTGGCCTCAAGGTTGGACCCAGCGCGAAATTTGGATTAAGTTTACCTGTCCGGATGCCTTCGACAAATTTTAGAAGTGGAATTTAGCAAAACGGACATCGGATTTGGACTCAGCGCGCGAAAACGATAAAAATAGACTATTTACTTATATTTTTCGGAACCCGGATGCCAAAACACAAATTTCGAGGCACTTTGTTACTGTTCCGGCAGGCTAGGGCAGCACCGGCGGCGTGGGCAGGTGGCGGAGCGCGGCGGCGCGGGCGCGGGCAGGCGCGTGTGCGGCGGCGGGCAGGCTGGTCCACGGACTTGGGCGTGCACCGGGACCAGCAGACTTCGGCATGGACGCGTTGTGCGCGGGGAGTGGCCGGTCAAAGCACGCGCGACAGCGCACCGGGCGCGGCGCACGGTGGACCCCGCCAGGCCACGTGTCGCCCGCTCATTGGCGGGCGCAGGGACCCGGCTGGGCCGCTGTGAACCGCGGTCCACGGTCCCCGCCGTGGACTGCGCCGCGATTGGCGGGTGCGTGTGCGCCGGGCGCGCGGGGCGCGGAGCGGGTGACGTGGCACTTCGTGGTTGTTTCGGGCGTGCACAGTAATGGGCCGGGCCGGATTCGGGCTCCCGATTCCTGCGCCCGAATCCGAAATTTCCTTTTGGTGGGCTTGGGCTATAAATAGGCCCCTTAGCAGCTCTTTTCCTCATTTTTCTGGGCTTTTTCTTTGAGGGCTTTCTATAGAGAAGTTCGTACTCTCCCTCTCCTCCACCCTTCGATGGATTCCCAGATTTTTTGGAGGCCGCGGCATCGACGTTTTCTGCGACGCAGCGCACTTTGACGCTCCTTGGATTTTGGCTTCTAACGCAGCGCACTTTTCAGTCCGAGAGACCCCCTTGACTACCTCAATGGACTTTTGAGCTGATTTTTTTGCGGCAGCGCGTTCACGAGAGGTACGCCTTCGATTTTTGTGTTAATTACTTCGCCTCATTTGAGTTTTGGCATGGTTCCCGAGGTTTTGGCATGGTTCCCGCGCGCCCGGCGCACACGCACCCGCCAATCGCGGCGCAGTCCACGGCGGGGACCGTGGACCGCGGTTCACAGCGGCCCAGCCGGGTCCCTGCGCCCGCCAATGAGCGGGCGACACGTGGCCTGGCAGGGTCCACCGTGCGCCGCGCCCGGCGCGCTGTCGCGCGTGCTTTGACCGGCCACTCCCCGCGCACCACGCGTCCATGCCGAAGTCTGCTGGTCCCGGTGCACGCCCAAGTCCGTGGACCAGCCTGCCCGCCGCCGCTCACGCGCCTGCCCGCGCCCGCGCCGCAGCGCTTCGCCACCTGCCCGCGCCGCCGGTGCTGCCCTAGCCTGCCGGAATAGTAACAAAGTGCCTCGAAATTTGTGTTTTGGCATCCGGGCTCCGAAAAATATAATTAAATAGTCTATTTTTATCGTTTTCGCGTGCTGAGTCCAAATCCGATGTCTGTTTTGCCAAATTCCACTTCTAAAATTTGTCGAAGGCATCCGGATAGGTAAACTTAATCCAAATTTCGCGCTGGGTCCAACCTTGAGGCCACTCCGGAATTTGGACCCAGCGCGAAATTTGGATTAAGTTTACCTGTCCGGATGCCTTCGACAAATTTTAGAAGTGGAATTGGCAAAACGGACATCGGATTTGGACTCAGCGTGCGGAAAACGATAAAAATAGACTATTTACTTATATTTTTCTGAGCCCGGATGCCAAAACACAAATTTCGAGGCACTTTGTTACTGTTCCGGCAGGCTAGGGCAGCACCAGCGGCGCGGGCAGGTGGCGGAGCGCGGCGGCGCAGGCGCGGGCAGGCGCGTGTGCGGCGGCGGGTAGGCTGGTCCACGGACTTGGGCGTGCACCGGGACCAGCAGACTTCGGCATGGACGCGTGGTGCGCGGGGAGTGGCCGGTCAAAGCACGCGCGACAGCGCACCGGGCGCGGCGCACGGTGGACCCCGCAAGGCCACGTGTCGCCCGCTCATTGGCGGGCGCAAGGACCCGGCTGGGCCGCTGTGAACCGCGGTCCACGGTCCCCGCCGTGGACTGCGCCGCGATTGGCGGGTGCGTGTGCGCCGGGCACGCGGGGCGCGGAGCGGGTGACGTGGCACTTCGTGGTTGTTTCGGGCGCGCACAGTAATGGGCCGGGCCGGATTCGGGCTCCCGATTCCTGCGCCCGAATCCGAAATTTCCTTTTGGTGGGCTTGGGCTATAAATAGGCCCCTTAGCAGCTCTTTTCCTCATTTTTCTGGGCTTTTTCTTTGAGGGCTTTCTATAGAGAAGTTCTTACTCTCCCTCTCCTCCACCCTTCGATGGATTCCCAGATTTTTTGGAGGCCGCGGCATCGACGTTTTCTGCGACGCAGCGCACTTTGACGCTCCTTGGATTTTGGCTTCTAACGCAGCGCACTTTTCAGTCCGAGAGACCCCCTTGACTACCTCAATGGACTTTTGAGCTGATTTTTGCGGCAGCGCGTTCACGAGAGGTACGCCTTCGATTTTTGTGTTAATTACTTCGCCTCATTTTGAGTTTTGGCATGGTTCCCGAGGTTTTGGCATGGTTCCCGCGCGCCCGGCGCACACGCACCCGCCAATCGCGGCGCAGTCCACGGCGGGGACCGTGGACCGCGGTTCACAGCGGCCCAGCCGGGTCCCTGCGCCCGCCAATGAGCGGGCGACACGTGGCCTGGCAGGGTCCACCGTGCGCCGCGCCCGGCGCGCTGTCGCGCGTGCTTTGACCGGCCACTCCCCGCGCACCACGCATCCATGCCGAAGTCTGCTGGTCCCGGTGCACGCCCAAGTCCGTGGACCAGCCTGCCCGCCGCCGCTCACGCGCCTGCCCGCGCCCGCGCCGCAGCGCTCCGCCACCTGCCCGCGCCGCCGGTGCTGCCCTAGCCTGCCGGAATAGTAACAAAGTGCCTCGAAATTTGTGTTTTGGCATCCGGGCTCCGAAAAATATAATTAAATAGTCTATTTTTATCGTTTTCGCGTGCTGAGTCCAAATCCGATGTCCGTTTTGCCAAATTCCACTTCTAAAATTTGTCGAAGGCATCCGGATAGGTAAACTTAATCCAAATTTCGCGCTGGGTCCAACCTTGAGGCCACTCCGGAATTTGGACCCAGCGCGAAATTTGGATTAAGTTTACCTGTCCGGATGCCTTCGACAAATTTTAGAAGTGGAATTTGGCAAAACGGACATCGGATTTGGACTCAGCGTGCGAAAACGATAAAAATAGACTATTTACTTATATTTTTCTGAGCCCGGATGCCAAAACACAAATTTCGAGGCACTTTGTTACTGTTCCGGCAGGCTAGGGCAGCACCAGCGGCGCGGGCAGGTGGCGGAGCGCGGCGGCGCAGGCGCGGGCAGGCGCGTGTGCGGCGGCGGGTAGGCTGGTCCACGGACTTGGGCGTGCACCGGGACCAGCAGACTTCGGCATGGACGCGTGGTGCGCGGGGAGTGGCCGGTCAAAGCACGCGCGACAGCGCACCGGGCGCGGCGCACGGTGGACCCCGCCAGGCCACGTGTCGCCCGCTCATTGGCGGGCGCAAGGACCCGGCTGGGCCGCTGTGAACCGCGGTCCACGGTCCCCGCCGTGGACTGCGCCGCGATTGGCGGGTGCGTGTGCGCCGGGCACGCGGGGCGCGGAGCGGGTGACGTGGCACTTCGTGGTTGTTTCGGGCGCGCACAGTAATGGGCCGGGCCGGATTCGGGCTCCCGATTCCTGCGCCCGAATCCGAAATTTCCTTTTGGTGGGCTTGGGCTATAAATAGGCCCCTTAGCAGCTCTTTTCCTTATTTTTTCTCGGCTTTTTCTTTGAGGGCTTTCTATAGAGAAGTTCTTACTCTCCCTCTCCTCCACCCTTCGATGGATTCCCAGATTTTTTGGAGGCCGCGGCATCGGCGTTTTCTGCGACGCAGCGCACTTTGACGCTCCTTGGATTTTGGCTTCTACCGTCGCTTTTCAGTCCGAGAGACCCCCTGGACTACCTCAATGGACTTTTGAGCTGATTTTTGCGGCAGCGCGTTCACGAGAGGTACGCCTTCGATTTTTGTGTTGATTACTTCGCCTTATTTTGAGTTTTGGCATGGTTCCCGAGGTTTTTTTGTGACCCTTTGTACTACTGCGAGGTACGGGACAGTGGTGGAGTATTGTTGGATTTTCTCGGTCTACGAGCATTGGAATGAGGCGTGTAAGGACTCGATTGATATCTATGCTTTGAGAGGAGCGCATCCGTATTTTTATCGGAATTTTTGGATGACTCTTCAAAGGTGATAATTATCCTTCTTTCGGACTGGTTTTCTATAGGATTTTGTTTGTGGATATTTCGGCATACCGCGTTGTTGTATTTATATCTTGGCCTATAGGTGTCGGAACGAGGTGTATAAATACTTGATTTGGATCTACTCGTCGCAAGGATTGCAACCGTGATTTTTCTGGATTTTTCAGAGGACTGCACGCAGGTGAAAAACCCTCTTCTTTGTGCTATTTTGCAAAACAGCGGGTGCGATTTGGGGTATTGATTAGTGTGTTGTGGTTGTGATGTTGGTTGGAGCAGAGGCTTGGGCGACTGAGTGCCGAGGGTGCAGTTTCAACCCTATCAAACAAGAACAGGTTCCAGGTACAGCCCCCGTAGCTTTCGTCCCGAAATAAGGGAATGGCCCCTAGAACCCAGGTCACCCAAACTCTCTCGGGTGAGAAAGTTTGTAATAAAAGATGACAATTATTACTGAAAACTATTTTAATCTGAGAAACCCAATTTAATATATTTTAGTTCTTTAATAAAAAACAGTTCAAATAAGTTTTATTTTCCAAACCCCGAAGGGCTAATGCCTTCACCCAAATCAAACAAGAACAGGCTCTGGTGACCCCTCGAAGTTTGGAAAGAAAACATTAGTTTACAGAAATTATGTGTGTCCAAAAACAGTCTGGGTTCTAGGTCCTGCTATCACTAGTATACCACCGTCACTAACATAGTGATGACAAATAAAACAGAGAAATACAGCAACCCGGGACCACCGTTTACCCAAACGGCTCCCGCCACCGATACAAGACTAGCTACATCTACCAGACTTCACTCGGCCCCCAAGCACGAGTGTAACATGCATCCTACACTAAAATAAATCCCGACCACTCGGCCCACTACCCGGGCGAGGAAAAACACTATGCCCAGGAATAGAATGTACAGTGTGGATGTCTAAAGCATAAATGAACCTAGCCCAAGTGAGGGTTTTCTACTGGTCTGGTTATACATGCAACATATGACAGGGTGCTAGGTCAAGTCCAATACTAACATTTAATCAACACAGATTGGAAGTAATAATCAACATGATTAGAATCACCACACTAGAAAATTCTATCTGATACAACATGCTTTCTAATACTGCTCACATAATGCATGCACACTAACAAATATAGAGTTAGAGAACCGTCCACCGGTTTTGGAGACGAAGCAACCCACCTTAAGCGCGCGTCAATCCAAGATCCAAAGAGGCTGAAACTGAACGGGGACAATCCTCGGATTCCCACGATTCCAACGAGTCCAAAAACACCAGAAAACTCCTCCTGGGTACAAAGATACAGTCCAAACATTGCAATAAGCAAAAATTCCCACAAACACAAGCTGCTATAAAATCTGTCCCAAAGAAGCTTAATTACCACCTGCGAGATAATCTCTAAAAATTCCAATAAAAATACATCGGCGATCCACGCGAAGAGTAGATGTGAGTCCTTATATGTTGAAATCCGATACCCGAGCACGGAGATAAAAATCCGACAAGCCTCCGCTGTCCAGAAAAACCACCAGCAGGAAAGGGGTTCAAAGATTCCTCGTAAACCGTGCCAAGAACTCAGAATGAAGCAAGGTGATCAACACGGAAATCGAAGGCCTACCTCTCGTGAAACCGATGCCGCAAAAATCATCCAAAAATTCCTTTGGGGTAGCTCTGGGACCTCGTGGACCGAAATGCGACGAAAAAGGCCTCCGAAAAAGAACGTCGCAGTGCGCCGAGTCGCAGAAATCGCCGATGTCGAGATCTCCAAAAATCATCAAATCTTTGTGGGAGATGGAGAACAAGAGAGAGAAGCCGCAGCCAAAAGGGCTCAGCTCAAGTTGCTCCAAAAAAAATAAAAAGGAGAGAGAGAGGGAGGTATTTATAGAGGATAAAGGGGGGGGGGAATCACCCCTTTGGGGTGCATTTTCGGACGCCCGAAACATTCGGGCCCCAAAAAACGCATCCAGAACCCCTCTCCGCGCAGCGCACAGATCAACCCGGGCGCGACGCGTGTCCCGAACACGGGACAGCGCCGCCCGGCCAACCAGGCGCTACCACGTGGCCCGACAGCGAGGCGGGGTGGTTCGGCACCCGCCAATGGCGGGCCACCACGTGGCGCCCCCCGCGTGGGCGCCATACCGCCCGCACCTACTCGTACCTGCCCCGTACCTGCTCCTCCATTCAGCGCGCGCCACGTGGTCCACCTCGGCGCTCGCTGCGCCCAGCGCACGCGCTAGGTCCATGGACCACGCACCCGCAGCGCCGCGTAGACCGAGCCGCATGAGCCGACCAATCCGGTGCTGCCACGTGGCTCCGCCTTGGTCCACAGCTCCCCGCGCGTGCTCCCATGGGCCGCGCACACGTGAGTCGGCCAATCCTGGGCTGCCACGTGTCTCCCCTCGGTCCATTGCTCCCCCAATGCACCGAAACGCGCGATAAACTTCTGGATTTCCGTTTTTGGGCATCCGGACTCCGAAAAAGGCAAGTAAATAGCCGATTTTCGACATTTTTTCCTGCTGAATCCAAATCCGGTCTCGGATTAGCCTAAAACCCTTTCTAAAATTCGATGAAAGCTGCCGAAGGATAGGTTTGATCCAGAAACCTCACTGAGTCCGTCCAACGCATCTATTTGACGCGTTGCGGGTCCGACACACCTCTAATAGGTGTTCCACTACATGGGTCATGGGGAAAGCTGCACGGGGGTCGGGGTCACTACAATAAGGGTTCAGGAATCCCAATAGGTCGGTGCCTAGAACCCCAATAAAATAAGAACATACTCCAGGCTCCTCCTTTCGAAGTTCTCGATCCCTTACAGTTCGGGAAAACAACTCCCTCGGTAAGACATCCGGAAGAAACCAACTAGGGTCCGAAAGTTCCGGAAGACTAACACCTACAACCCTATCAAACAAGAACAGGTTCCAGACACAGCCCCCGTAGCTTTCATCCCAAATATGGAAACAGCCCCTCAAAC
This sequence comes from Tillandsia fasciculata, assembly GCA_029168755.2. Taxonomy (NCBI): domain Eukaryota; kingdom Viridiplantae; phylum Streptophyta; class Magnoliopsida; order Poales; family Bromeliaceae; genus Tillandsia; species Tillandsia fasciculata. Next base: position 145,664 of record JAQOTM010000316.1, on the reverse strand, counting down.
CCAGATCAATCAAACCCCCTTCGGGCGGGAAAGTTTGCAAGAAAATATGACAGTTATTATCAAAAACTATTTTTTATTTAAGACGCCCAGTTAAATGAATTTTAGTTGTTTAAGAAAAAATCAGTTAAAACAAGTTTTATTTTCCAAACCCCGAAGAACTAATGCCTTCGCCCAATCAAACAAGAACAGGTTCCGGCGACCCTTCGAAATTCGAAAGGAAAACATCGATTTACTGAAATCATGTGTGTCCAAAACAGTCTGGGTTCAGGGTCCTGCCATCATTAGTACATTACTGCCATAAACACAGTGACGATGAAAAGATCAGAGAAAACTCGACAACCCGGAATCACCGTTTACTCAACGGCTTCGACACCGACATAAGACTAGCAACCGCTATCAGACTCCACTCGGTCCCCAGACACGAGTGTCAATGCATCCCACAATAACCTGACCACTCGGCCCGCTAACCGGGCGAGGAGAAATTCCAAGTCCAGGGAATAAATAATACAAAATGTGGGAAAACTAGAACATGAAGAAAACTAGCCCAAGTGAGGGTTTTCTACTAGTCTGGTCAAATACATGCAGTCATATGACGAGGTGCTAGTCAAGGTTCCAATATTTCATTATCACAAGAGATGGATGATTTACTAAGTATTCATGCTTGCATCTTGGTCCACAAAAAGAGTGCTTATTAATCATGCATGCATACTATAACGTAGAATTAGTATGTTGTCCGCTAATTTTGGAAGATATCCAACCCACCTGAAACTCGCTAATCCAAAGTCTGACAAAGCTGAAACTGAACTTGAGTGATCCTCAGGTTCCCCTGATTCCAACGCTCCAAATATCGTCAGAAAACTCGTCCTGGTCACTGAGATATAAGCCGAACATTGCGGTAAGGTCAAATCACTCAAAACAGTAATCCTCTTGCACAATAGTCCACAAAATTGGAAATTACCTCCTACGAGATGCCCACCAAAAATCCCAGGAAAAATACGGTTGTGATCCTTGCGAAGTGTAGATAGAAATCGAGCCCTTAAACTCCCAGTTCTGACAACCGTAGCCCGAGAAAGTGCAAGATTACTCCTCCGCTGTCCAGAAAAGTGTCACATAAAAATGGTGTCTAAAGATACTATAAGAAGTCCAATAAAAACTCAAAATGGAGTAGAGCAATGTGTATGTAAATCGAAGGCCTACCTGTTGCGAAAACGATGCCGTAAAAATCGGCAAAAAACTCTAAGAACTCAGCTCAGGGGATCTTACAGACAAAGAGTCGACAGAAAAGACCGATGTCGAAGAAACATCGCGACTCTCAAGATCTGGTAGCGAAAAATATCAAACGATCTCCAAAATTTCTCTAAAACCCCAAAAAGTGTATAAGACTCGAAGAAGAATTCACTGTAAAAAACGGCTCCCAAATCGGATCTCCAGAAGGCCCTCAAAATGCATCCACAATGTCATATTTATAGGCTGAAATCCATGAAGACTTGGATTTCGGGTCAATGGGCCGGATTCTGGCACCCGAATCCACACAGTGGCGCCCTAATCCACGTGGCCCGATCTCAGCCGTCCACGCAGAGCGCCCGAAACCATGGGATCGTGCCACGTGTCCACACTCCTCATGCTCCGTGCGCCCGGTGCACGCCTGGCGGCTGCGCCCGCTAATGAAAGCGTGCCGCGTGTCCCACGTGGTCCACGTGCAGTCCACGCCCCTGGTCTACGCAGCGGGTCTTCCGGATCCTGTCGGCCAATCACAAGCTGCCACGTGGCGCCGCCCCGCAATCGCGATTGACGAAGCTCGCCCAATCGGGCGCTGCCACGTGGTGGTGAACCTTTTCCCTGGTCCCGGTGCACGTGCCTGGCCGTGGACCAGCCCCCCCGCGGCCGCGCCTGCCCAAGCTCGCACCGCCACGCTCCGCCGCCTGCCCGCCGCCGCCGGCGCTGCCTAGCCGGTCGAAACAGTAACCCTAGCCCTAAATGTCACGCCCCGGGGGTTCGAACGCGCGGAAGACGAGCCACCGACGCTCCTTGACCGGCTGGCTTGTGTATATTATTTTTTTTTTTGAAGAGGATCCGCCCCGGTGTGCGCACAGACCCGCCGCATATGCAAATTCACCCCGCCCGCGGACGGACGGAGTCTCCTTTGCATATGCACGGCGTTCTGGATACATGATACGTCTCATACAGCTTTAACCACATTAGTTCAAGGCACAGTTGCATCCAGCATTCGACTACATGTAAATTTTAAAAGAGGCCGAATGTTTATAAGGGATAAATCATCACAGGGTTTTGAAAGCGGCGCCCACCCGGCACCCATATTTCCTTTTAAAACGGTTTTCGCAGACAGTTTTTATTTGTACTTCAAGGCGGCCAAGAGGAAGGAAAGAGTCCACACACATAGCAGTTATAAAGTAAGAAGAGGGCAACATCCACGTCGATCCCACGGGGGTATCGCACACCACATCTAGCTAATATGTTTAATAAAGTAAAAGGGTAGAGAGCCATCTAAAGATAAGCCACTCTAAGTCCTCCAAACATCGTAGGCGCGACCTCACCAGCGTCTCAACACTCACCCCTGGACGAACCTGTCACAAAGTGGGAAGTCAGTGACTAGAAATGGCACAATATGCAAAAAGGGCAAAAATAACTCAAACCACAATATCCGGAGCAACCCCCATTTTGAATTGCCGTATGGTCGACGTTAATAACGACCTACCCTGAATCAAATAAAACCGGGCACCTTTCCCGACCAACACACCGAGCGCCTACCCCGGTGTCCCCTGCCGAGCCCCTACCTCGGCCGCCGGGCACCCGCCCCAGCTTCACCGCTCACACCCCCCTCCCGCAGGGGCCCCCATTCCTAACGTCACCGACACGTGGGGTACACGGGTCAATGTACCACTTTTCCGAAAAAGCACACCCTCGCGGTGGTCAAACCGCCGGTGTGCGTGTAGCAAACAAGAGCCTCATAACGATTAGATAATTTACGAGCAATATTTATATATGTATATGGGGTTAGTATCATAATCCGCAATTATTTAAGCTCCATTCATGCCCGAACATGCAAATTGTGTGACTTACGCCTTTTTCCATACACCCTGGAAATTACACCCACCTTGAGGGAAGTCTAGAGGTTGGTTCGTCCCGTCCTTCACGCCCGTCGAGCTTAAGATGTCCCATACTCCTGGTGGAACAACAGAAAGCTCAGACTTAAATTACTAAGACTAAAAGCCGACTAAGGAAAATACTGAGGGGCGGGGGATCCGGCGCAATCCCCGGACTTCGTGCGGCACCCACCTTCGCACGACACCGACCCGTGCGCCGCGCGCAAGATCCGCGGGCCGTTCCGCGCGGTCCTCAACCTGCATGCCGCGCCGTTGTACCACCCGTGGCGCGGCGGTCCCGTGCGGCGGTGCGCCGCGCGGGCGCCTCGCCCGCGGGCGGCCCCGCGCGGCATCGGCCACGCGGGCGCCCCGTGTGCGGGCGGCCCCGCGCGGCTGCGCGCCGCGCGGGCGCCCCGCGCGGCATCGGCCGCCGGGCGCCCCGCCCGCGCGCGGCCCCGCGCGGCGCCGGCCGCGCGGGCGCCCCGCCCGCGGGCGGACCCGCGCGGCTGCGCGCCGCGTGGGCGCCCCGCCCGCGCGCGGCCCCGCGCGACGCCGGCTGCGCGGCGGCCCCGCGCGGGCGCCGCCGCGCGCGCGGCCCCGCGCGACGCCGGCCGGGCGGGCGGCCCCGCGCGGCTGCGCGCCGCGCGGGCGCCCCACCCGCGGGAGGCCCAGCGCGGCGTGCCGCTCGCGGCGGTGGCGTCCGTCGTCGGCGCCGCCCGCCCTCACCCCGTGACGGTGGCTCGGCGGCCCGACGACCACATGACCTTAACCTTAACCTAACCAAAAAAAATAAAATAATAGAAATACTAGCGTTACCTTGGTTTGCGAGGGATGAGCCGGGGATCGTGGATTCTGAGCAGGAGTCGAAAGGGAGTGGATTGTCGTTCTTCCTCTCCTCATATCCTCCGGATCCTGGAAACCCTAGCCGCTCAGACGAGGAGAAGAGAGAAAAAGAAAAGGGGCATATGAAAAGGAAAACCCTAATACTCCCCCCCTTTTATATTTTCGTACGTAGCCTATAATAATAAAAATAATAAAATAATAATAATAATATATAATAATAATAATAATAATAATAATAATAATAATAATAAAAAAATTACAGATAAGCATTTGGCGTCTGGCCGGTGCTTGGAAAAGCGTGCGGACGTTCGCACGGATCCCGGAACGCCGAAAGAGGGGGTCCAAACTTAAAAATTAAATTCCGGGAGATTCCGGGGTCGGAATTCAAATCCGATCGCACCACCGTTCCCCGTTTCGCGAGCTCTAACGCTTAAAATTTCCCGCGAGCCCCGACGGACCATCCAGAATTAATCAAAAAAATTGCACCCGCCGGATACTCCTCCCGTGGGAAGAAAAAGAGAACAACTGGGAGAAAATAGCGGGTCTTACATCACTCACCACTAAAAACAAGTTTCGTCCTCGAAACTTAACTCTCATCTGCAGTAAACAAGTTAGGATAGCACTCCTTCATTTTCGACTCCGGTTCCCAGGTCGCCTCGCGTTCCTCCTGGTTGCTCCAAAGCACTTTTACATAGGGGATTGATCGATTCCGTAGCCTTTTGTCTTCTCGCGCTAGGATCCGCACCGGCACTTCCTTGTAACTTAGGTCCTCCTTGAGCTCAATCGCAGTGACATCGAGCACCCGTGACGGGTCGGGGAGGTACTTCCGAAGCATAGACACGTGGAACACATCGTGCACCCAGTCAAGGTGGGGCGGTAGGGCGAGGCGATAGGCCACCGGACCAACGCGCTCTAGGATTTCGAAGGGCCCTACGTAGCGTGGGGTCAACTTGCCTCTCAGCCCGAACCGTCTCACCTCTTTGGACGGTGAAACCCGCAACAACACATGCTCCCCCACCTGGAACTCCAAGTCGCGGCGCCTCTGATCCGCGTAGCTCTTCTGTCGGCTTTGGGCGGTCACCAGCCGCTGCCTAATGAGGTGTACCTTTTCCTCGGTCTCTGCAACCAAATCGGCCCCAAGAATTTACGCTCTCCCAGATCGTCCCAACAGATCGGAGACCTACAGCGCCTGCCATACAGGGCTTCGTACGGTGCCATGCGGATGCTAGCCTGGTAGCTGTTGTTGTAGGCGAACTCCACTAGAGGTAGGTGGCGTGACCATCCGTCTCCAAAGTCAAGTACGCAGGCTCGGAGCATATCCTCGAGGATCTGAATTACCCGCTCGGACTGTCCGTCCGTTTGAGGGTGAAAGGCTGTGCTGAAGTGCAGCTTGGTTCCCAAGGCTCGCTGTAAGCTCTGCCAAAAGTTCGAAACAAACCTCGTGTCCCTGTCCGAGGTGATTGATGCTGGTACCCCGTGTAGTCTCACAATTTCACTGATGTAGACCTGAGCCAGTCGATCGCGCGTCCAGGTCGTGTGGACGGGCAAGAAGTGAGCTGACTTGGTTAACCGATCCACAATGACCCAGATGGCGTCATGTCCTTGTTGCGATCGCGGGAGCCCTGTAACAAAGTCCATGGTTATTTGCTCCCATTTCCATTCCGGCACTGGTAGTGGCTGTTACGGCTTTTTGGTGTTGGCACATTTCGTGAGTCAAGTCAGTAAGTTGAGTCGGAGTCTTAAAGGGATCAATTTGTCAAATCAGCCTTCGAAGACTCGTTGAAGATTCAACATGAGCCCAAGTCAACTCTCAGGTATGATTAAATATAGCTCATGGTGATTAAAGTTCATTTATAATCATTGGAAACAGAAAATTAATGAAAACCGGTTTAGACTTGGTTTTAGGAACTTGGTTTTAACTTATAACTTGTTTTAAGTTTGGACTCCGGTACTGGGTCTGTTTTGGATAAAGTTTATCTTGGAAAAATCTGTTTTTACATTGCGTACCGGAACCACACTTGAAGTTCCTCTAACCCGACACAGAATTTTCTGTAAATTGCATTGCGTACCGGAACACGGACTCGCGTACCGGAACACAATAGAAAAATCTGTGTTTTGCACCATTGCGTACCGGAACACGATATTTGGTACCGGTACACAATGCCCTCTCGGGAAAAGTTTCCTAAACCGACTCTAATATGTTTCCAAGGGCTATAAATAGACATTTAGGGTTTCTCAAGAACGTGGGTTCAATACCGATCAATTTATAAAACACTTGAGAGCAACCCTAGAGGCTAGGTTTTTATCGTTCTTCTTTATAGCCTCTTTTAGGTCAATTCGACGGTTCTTCCAAGATCTTTCTTTTGTCGAATTGATCTAATCTTTGCTTAGAGATTTTTCCCATGGATCTTCATTGATAATCTAAGCAAAGGATCACCATCGAAGCCTATCTTTCTATCGGCTGAGTTTGCGTCGTGGATTCGACGTGGCACCGTGGATTCGGTGTGTTGAAGGCGTTTCGTGGATTCGAAACGTGTGCTCGTGGATTCGAGTGGCGTTCGTGGATTCGAACGTGTGCAGTGGACGTGCAAACGGTGGAGCGCAAGGTCCGAAGAAATTGAAGGAGGGGTTGAATCCGTGGAGACGGTAATCACCTTGTTATTCTTCGTTTCTTAGTGGATTGTTATTGCGTGGACATCCAACCGGTCAGCGCAAGGTCCGAAGAAGTTGAAGGAGGGGTCGAGTCCGTGGAGTCGGTAATCACCTTGTTATTCTTCATTCTTAGTGGATTGTTATTGCGTGTTGGTCCCGTGGTTTTTCTCCTGGATTGGAGTTTCCACGTAAATCTCGGTGTGTTGATTTTTATTTTCCGCATTATTTTTTATTTTTGCACTGAGATTGGTTTTTATAATATTACACCTATTCACCCCCCTCTAGGTGTTTGATAGTACCTATTTAGATCCTTGTGGATCCTAAATAACTCTACAATTGGTATCAGAGCGGGTTTTAGGTTTATCTATCATAATGGGTGAAAGTGGTAATATTTTTAGACCTCCTCTTTTTGATGGGACCAATTATGCATATTGGAAAATGCGGATGAGAGCTTTTCTCATCTCTATTGATGAGCGGGTATGGCAAACCGTTGAATACGGTTGGGTGCATCCGGTTGAGGAAGTAGGAAATTCTACTACCCCAAAACCTCGCTCTAGATGGTCCAAAGAGGAAATCGAAAGATCTTCTTACAATGGGAAAGGTATGAACGCTCTATTTAATTCTCTTTCCTCGACTGAATTTTCGAGAATTTCCGCGTGTGAAACCGCGAAGGAAATTTGGGATATTCTCAAAATTACACATGAAGGTACTAATCTTGTAAAAATTCAAAAGCTCCAGATGCTTACAAGTCAATTTGACTCTATTCATATGGAAGAGCATGAATTGTTTACAGATTATTACACTAGACTTCAAGATGTAATTAATACATGTGCTAATTTGGGAGAAAAGATCCCGGAGTCGAAAATTGTAAGAAAGATTCTTCGGACTCTTCCGGAACGGTTTAGGGCAAAGGTTACCGCCATTGAAACCGTTAGTCATCCGGATGAGATGAGTGTAGAGGAATTAGTAGGTGCTTTGCAAACTTATGAGATGACTTTTCCTACTAATCAAAATTCTTCCAAGTCTTCTTCTAAGCTTACAGGTATTGCATTCAAATCAACAAAGGAAGAAGATGACGAATCGAGTTCCGACGATGAAATCTCTTTTGCCGATTTTGAAGAACAACTGGCGCGGATCACAAAGAAATTTCGTCGGAAATTTTGGAAGAATCGAACCGATGGATCTTCATCCACAAATTCATCTAAAGGATCATCGGGTTCTAAATCCTCTAAACTCAAAGGCGTTGCAAAACCTTCTAAAGAAAAAGAAAAAGATGATTTCGAAGGGGAAATCCGATGTTATAGATGCAAAGGCTACGGCCATATTTCAACGGATTGTCCTTCTCCGAAATTATATAAAAAGAAGGCTTTGCAAGCAAAAACTTGGGACGATTCTTTTTCCAATGAATCGACCTCAAGTGAAGAGGAGAAAGAAAATTTTGTTGCTTTTCATGCCTCTCAAACTCCCTCTTCTAATTTGTGTTTATCATCTTTAATCACTGACTCTATTCCTTTAATTTTGCATGAAACATCAACAACCGGCGGAGAGTCATCAAGTGAGGGGGAGTCGGACGAAGAAGAACTCATTGAGGCATACCAACAACTTCTTGCGGAATCAAAGAAGGTGGCCAAACTTAACAAGAAGTTGAGGAAGCAACGACAAGAAGTTCAAGACGAGAATCAAGCTTTAAAGATCAAACTTAATGATCTCGAGGAGGAAAAAGGACGGTTATTGGAGAATAATAAAATCCTCCAAGAAAAGATAAATCAATCGGAAACAATTGTTAATTCCCATATTAACAAGATTGATTTTCTTGAAAAACAGTTTGAAGAGATTCATGTCACCAACCAAGCATTGACCAAACAAGTACATCAACTTAAATCCGACATACAAAGGCTTTCAATGGATTCCAAGAAACTAGAAAGTATGTCCGGATTAGGTCAAACAAGCAAGGTTGGTTTGGGATTCAAAAAGAACCAAACTGTGAAGGCTTCAACTTCCACAACGAAATTGAAAGGAAGAACATGTCACCTTTGTGGACTTGAAGGACATTTGGTGAAGGTTTGCCCGAAAAAGAGAAAGAAAAATCTTCGGCAACTTCATCTACGGAGCGGACTCAAAGGATTCAAAAAACACATCAAGTCAATGGAGTTCACTCAACCCACCAAAGGTCCGAGCCACAACTTCGATCATACAAGTGGATCATCGCGAGGCAAAGACCTAAGGTGGATCAACAGTCAAAGCGGACAACCCCCGGCCACAACGAATCAAGACAACCCAAAATCCAGCGATTTTGGATTCGGAAAGGTGATATCTTTCCTTGTCTTAAGTTCTAATTAGCTTATGACTGTATGTAATGCTTTGATTGGTTTTCCATTCATATTTTTCTTAATCTTTGCATTACATGTTTTTCAATGCTCTTGGTTTTATATTTTTTTTTAAAAAAAAAAACAAAAGGGTTTTAACGAACAAGTGCATTGAATAAAAAGGGTTTCACTTTCAATCACTCCAATTTAATTTTATATGAATTATCAACTTTACTCCATAATCATAATTCTTGAAGATACTTCATTATAGGAGTTTTTGATATTATAAGCATCAAATTTTAGAAATCTTGTGTGATCTTTAGATGCTCATTCTATCTCGGTTGTGTGAATTCATTGTGACAAATGTGAGACAACCGATAGACTGAAATTTGGGATTTAATTCTTTCACGTAAGAGATTGCCTTCTTACAAGGGTAAATAAATGAATTGTAAAAGATGTGGAAAGAGTTACATCCGAAAGGAGTGTGAAAACTACCACCACATGTTGGAAAGAGCTACCACATGTTATGGATGCTTGGAAAATATTTTATGAGAATTTTTAGTTGAAGCATTCGGAGATTTAAATTCAAAGTTCTTATTTTGAACAATCTCCTGGTTGGTATAAGGTGGGATAGTTAAAAAGATGCTCAAAGAGCCACCCTTAGGTACTTTAGTGCTTATCTCAAATTTGAAAGGGTAGAATTCAAGATTGATGTCATTTGGAAAATCTCCGTAAGTCATCTTTGTAAATCCGTTACATCTTGATAGAGTTTGGATCTCAAGATTATTTTTGATGACTTGTGTTTGATGAATATAACATGAAAAACGGTCTATAATGTTTTACCTTTTTCATGATTTTGGAGTAAATCTTTTTAATTTTTATAATTAATTGGATTGAATGACATCTATGTGAATTCATTGTTTTTCAAAGCACTTAAATGGATTTCTTGATGGTATACAAATCGGTATTTGAAAAGATTTCAAAATTTGGATTTGTTTCAAGAAATTTTTGCTTTTTGGCTCTGTTGTTCCGGTACCTGCTTTTTAGTACCTGAAAATCCAATCCGGATTAGAAAATCCAATCCGGATCCCGAATGTGAATTTTTCTGGTTTTTCACTTGCGTACCGGTACTACTCTTTTAGTACCGGAACTACATTGCGGATCCGGATTACCCCCTGTTTTACAATCCGGAACCCGAACGAAGGTTTTTCGGTTTTTACACTACGTACCGGTACGCGACTTCTTGTACCGGTACGCGATCTGGAATTCCTTATATTCCGAAACAACAATGTTTTTATTTCATCTCTCCCACTTCAAAACCCTCCCTCTCTCTCTCTAAAACATCTCTAAGGGGTTTTTCTTCAAGATCAAGAGATTTGTTGCTTTGATTTGTAAGTTTCTTCATGAATCTTGCTTTCTTTTGCTTCAAAACCCTAGTTTTAGGTTTTGATGTTTATTTTGGGATTTTTGAGTTGATCCTTACTCCAAATGAAATCTCTTGCTTAAATCACTCTTAATTCATGTTTAGAACATATTTGGTTGCTTTCTATCTAATTAGATTCATGTTTCCATGCTTATTTGATTGAATCTAACATTTTCATATGTTCTTAGTATATAGAAAAAATTGAGAATTAGGGCTTTTTGATGTAAATGAATTTTGAATGATGAATCATCACTTGTGACATGTTTAGAATGTTTCTTAGACATGTTTAAACCTTTCTATAAGATCAAATCATAGTGCATTGTGTTCTTTGTAGGAAATGGCATTTTCATGGCTTCTTGCACTAGTGATCTTTATGGCCACTGGAAGTGGACGTGGTCGTGGTTCTGGAAAGAAGAAGACTACTAAACGATCACGAGAGGAAGGTTCAACAAGCTCAGATTCTGAAAATTCCTCAGAATATGAAGAAGAAACAGTTCAAGGAAAAGGGAAAGCACCTATGGCTCCAAGGAAAAAGAAGGGTGCGGATTCTCCTCCGCGTAGAAGTACCGGTGGACCGGTAATACGCGACCGCTCTCAACGGAGATCTAATGTTGATGAAAGTGAACCGCATGTGAGTGCAAAACGCCGTGCTAGATTTGCAAACCGCACATGCATTGGAGAGCGACACGTGAACTTTAATGAGCTATGTCGTGAGGTGCCAGACTTTGCAAGGATTTTGGAACGAAGCCATATTCGGCCACTTGGCAGCGTTCAACCTAAGATGGGTTTTTGTGTGGAGATCATCAGGGAATTCTACATGCAAGGTAACATACTTCAAAAGGACCATGACACCGGGGCCTTCGTCTTTGAAACAACAGTTAGAGGCGTCAAGTTTGACATTACTCCAGCAGTAATTGGTGCAAACCTTGGATTAGCTGTTGACACTACTGGTCTTTATTATACTGATGGAAACTTCCTACATGATACCCATTGGGATATGGTTGTGGACTCTATTTGCAAGACAGGGACGCACACGAACAGATCATATGTTGAATCAAAGGACCTAAAACCAGAGTATCATATTTTGTCCTTAATCGTATGCTACAACCTATTGCCCACACTGGGGACCAAAAGGATTCGATGGGATCGATTGTTACTTCTCTTTCTCCTTGGTCACCCGGAAAGTGCAAATGGAATTAACACCAACATTCCATTTCTCATTTGGCAGCAGATGGTGCATGTCATTGAAGGATCTAGACAACGTGACCTTCTACCGTATCCGATCTTGATTACGCGTATTCTGGAAGATCACGGAGTGGACATTACTTGTGCCAAATATGATTATGGCTTGGGGGCAATTGATGGAATCACTTTAGCCAAGTCAATTAGCACTTTGAAGACTTTTGGGCATACAAAAGCCTATGCAAGTGAAGCGACAGTGAGTGCACCACCTCGTCAAGAATCTCCTGAACCAGATGAGGTTGTAACTCTTCAAACCCTGCATCGGGATGTTCGTTCACTAAAGAAAAGGATGGAGCAAAGGATGGAGCGAGGCTTCAAGAAACTTGAGGATAGCTTAAAGAAAATCTTCGATATCTTGGATGCAAACATGATGATGTGGTCACTGGAGCAACTGCACCGAGTACATCTCACGGACCTACATCACATGAGGACGATGAAGATTCAGATCAGGATGAGTGATCTCTTTACCTTCTTGTTTTTGCTTTTTAGTTTCTTTTCACTTTGTGTTGAACAAGAACTCTAATGGGCATGTAACTAAGAACTTATCCTTCTAGTATGTTCTCTTTTGTTTCTATTAACTGTTTGACAATTTGTGACAAAAAGGGGGAGAACGGAAATGATCGTAGGGGGAGAACACGATCACAAAGGGGGAGAACATGGAGAACATGTTGGAGATGAGAACATGTTGGAGATGCTCAAAATAGGGGGAGACATTGAAAGAGCCGAAAAACAAAAGAACCAAAAGGAAGACGGATCAAATGTAGGATTTTAATTTCTAACGACTAACATTTGATTGTGTTTGGAGTTTTGTTTTGCAGGAATTACATCACTTTAAGACTCCAAGTCCTAAGTCATAGAGTTTGTTCTAGGACTGTTTGGTTCAAATGTATTTTGTATTTATTGGATCTTTCACGCAAAGAAAATCAATGTTCTGGTGATGACATTGAATTTCGATCTTTTGGTTTAAGATGAGTGACTTGAGAGTTTTTATGTATTTTTGGGTTTTGTCACGAAATTGCCAAAGGGGGAGATTGTTACGGCTTTTTGGTGTTGGCACATTTCGTGAGTCAAGTCAGTAAGTTGAGTCGGAGTCTTAAAGGGATCAATTTGTCAAATCAGCCTTCGAAGACTCGTTGAAGATTCAACATGAGCCCAAGTCAACTCTCAGGTATGATTAAATATAGCTCATGGTGATTAAAGTTCATTTATAATCATTGGAAACAGAAAATTAATGAAAACCGGTTTAGACTTGGTTTTAGGAACTTGGTTTTAACTTATAACTTGTTTTAAGTTTGGACTCCGGTACTGGGTTGTTTTGGATAAAGTTTATCTTGGAAAAATCAGTTTTTACATTGCGTACCGGAACCACACTTGAAGTTCCTCTAACCCGACACAGAATTTTCTGTAAATTGCATTGCGTACCGGAACACGGACTCGCGTACCGGAACACAATAGAAAAATCTGTGTTTTGCACCATTGCGTACCGGAACACGATATTTGGTACCGGTACACAATGCCCTCTCGGGAAAAGTTTCCTAAACCGACTCTAATATGTTTCCAAGGGCTATAAATAGACATTTAGGGTTTCTCAAGAACGTGGGTTCAATACCGATCAATTTATAAAACACTTGAGAGCAACCCTAGAGGCTAGGTTTTTATCGTTCTTCTTTATAGCCTCTTTTAGGTCAATTCGACGGTTCTTCCAAGATCTTTCTTTTGTCGAATTGATCTAATCTTTGCTTAGAGATTTTTCCCATGGATCTTCATTGATAATCTAAGCAAAGGATCACCATCGAAGCCTATATTTTCTATCGGCTGAGTTTGCGTCGTGGATTCGACGTGGCACCGTGGATTCGGTGTGTTGAAGGCGTTTCGTGGATTCGAAACGTGTGCTCGTGGATTCGAGTGGCGTTCGTGGATTCGAACGTGTGCAGTGGACGTGCAAACGTTGGAGCGCAAGGTCCGAAGAAATTGAAGGAGGGGTTGAATCCGTGGAGACGGTAATCACCTTGTTATTCTTCGTTTCTTAGTGGATTGTCATTGCGTGGACATCCAACCGGTCAGCGCAAGGTCCGAAGAAGTTGAAGGAGGGGTCGAGTCCGTGGAGTCGGTAATCACCTTGTTATTCTTCATTTCTTAGTGGATTGTTATTGCGTGTTGGTCCCGTGGTTTTTCTCCTGGATTGGAGTTTCCACGTAAATCTCGGTGTGTTGATTTTTATTTTCCGCATTATTTTTTATTTTTGCACTGAGATTGGTTTTTATAATATTACACCTATTCACCCCCCTCTAGGTGTTTGATAGTACCTATTTAGATCCTTGTGGATCCTAAATAACTCTACAGTGGCTGCAGCATTCCTGCCGGCCGTTGGTGCTCCACCTTTACTTGTTGGCAGATCAAACAGTGTGCCACGAAATGTGTCACGTCTCTCTTCAGCTTCGGCCACCAAAAGGTCTGCCTGAGATCTCTGTATATTTTGGTGCCTCCAGGGTGTACCGCGTATGGGGCGCAATGCGCTTCGGTCAAGATTTCTTTCTTCAGATCTGGCAGATCGAGCACGCATATCCGCCCTCGGAATCGGAGTATTCCGTCCGTCCCTCCGAAAAGTCTCCCTGGTTCAGGGGAGATTCTAGTTCGTTCCAATTATAGTTGTGGGTCGGTTCCCTGCCCTTCTCGGATCCTCTCGATCAATGTGGGCGCGACCACCAAGGCCATCAGTTGCTCGACCGTCCCTGCCGGTACCACTTCCAATTGTAATCGCGAGAATTCCGCGATCGGGCCTCCTATTGGGTAATCCTCTTTGCCGCCGTCCCTTCCGCTCGCCCCTTTCTACTCAGGGCATCCGCCACCACGTTTGCCTTTCCCGGGTGGTACTGGATTGTAAGGTCGTAGTCCTTCAGCAACTCCAACCACCGTCTCTGCCGCAGGTTTAATTCCTTTTGAGTGAAGAGGTACTTGAGGCTTTGGTGATCCGAGAATACGTTGCAGTGGATGCCATAAAGGTAGTGCCTCCAAAGTTTTAGAACAAACATGACCGCGGCAAGCTCGAGGTCGTGTATCGGGTAGTTCCGTTCGTATTCTTTGAGCTGCCGGGAGGCGTAGGCTATTACTTTCTCCTGTTGCATCAGCACGCCTCCCAATCCAACTCGAGAGGCGTCGCAATATACCTCGAAGTCCTCCCCTGGTGTCGGCAGCGCCAGTACCGGTGCTCTGGTCAGTCTCCTTTTGAGCTCTTCAAAACCCTCTTGGCATTGGGCCGTCCATACGAATTTTTCCCCTTTACGGGTCAGGCGGTTCAGGGGAGTCGCAATCTTCGAGAAACCTTCGACGAAGCGTCTGTAGTATCCTGCCAGGCCTAGGAGCTACGGACCTCCGTTACCGAGGTCGGCTGGGGCCAATCAGTTACTGACTCTATCTTCTTCGGGTCCACCGCGAGTCCTGCGGCTGAGATAATATGTCCCAAAAATCTCACTTCGCGCAGCCAGAACTCGCACTTCTTGAGTTTGGCGAATAATTTCTGTTCTCTGAGCGTCTGTAGTACGATTCGCAAATGCTCCTCGTGCTCCCCATCAGTGGGTGAATAAATTAAGATGTCGTCAATGAACACCACTACAAACCGATCCAGATAGGGCCGGAAGATTCGGTTCATCATATCCATAAACACTGCTGGGGCGTTGGTGAGCCCGAACGGCATTACCGTGAATTCGTAGTGGCCGTACCGGGTCCGAAAGGCCGTCTTGGGATGTCCTCGTCCCGCACCCTGAGCTGGTGATAGCCTGACTGTAAGTCAATCTTAGAGAAGACAGTCGCTCCCCTCAGCTGGTCGAAGAGGTCATCTATTCTCGGCAAGGGGTACTTATTCTTCACCGTGACCTTATTAATCTCCCGGTAGTCGATACACAGTCGCAAGCTTCCGTCCTTCTTATGCACGAAGAGCACCGGCGCGCCCCAAGGCGACGCACTCGGCCTGATGAATCCTTTGTCTAGAAGGTCTTCGAGTTGCGCCTTTAGTTCATTTAGTTCTGCGAAGGCCATTCTGTACGGCGCTTTCGTGATTGGCCGAGTGTTAGGTTGAAGCTCGATCGAAAACACGACCTCCCGCTTGGGAGGCATCCCGGGCAGTTCGGTGGGGAAAACATCAGGAAAGTCTCTCACAGCCGGAATGTCGGAGAGTGCCTCAGAGGGTTTCGTGGCCAGGTTTACCGACGCCAAAAAGGCCACGCACCCTCCCTTAATCAGCTTCCGAGCGCGTGACGCGGAAATGACGGGAGAGAAGGTGACACTCTTGCACGCCAGGTATACGTTTTCCGGGAACTCGGGGTACATTAGCCGCACCTGGCATTTTTCGCAGTCAATCACCGCCTGGTACCACGTGAGCCAGTCCATCCCCAGGACGACATCGTACTCCTTTAAAGGGATAACTACTAAATCCCAGGGGCAAGACAGCCTCCCTATCTTTATCGGGCAGGAGGGTATAAAATTGCAAGCCTCTAATGACCCCCCCACGGTTTGGACAGACAACACACTAGGTAGGGGTCTCCCTCAATACTATGAGTCAAAGCAAAATCACGTGACATAAACGAGAGAGTCGCTCCGGTATCAAAAAGAGTTCTAGCACGGTAAAGAGACGCGCGAGTGGTACCTGCGACAACGTGCTCCGATGGGTACGCCTCCTGGGGGTTCATCGTGTAGACTCGTCCTCCTGATTGGGGTGGTCGGTCCCCTGCCGGTCGTGGCGCTGGTGGTCTGGGGGCCGATGTCATCGGGGCCTTGCCTCGCCCCGCGTGCTGAGGTGCTGGCGCAGAGGCTGCTGAAGATGTGGCACCTTGGTTCAGGGGGCAGTTGAAACGGAAATGCCCCTGTTGGCCACATCGGAAACAGTGGTCCTGTCGCTTAGCGCACTCCGTCACCCGGTGCGCCCCGCCGCAGATGACGCAGGGCCTATCGTCCGATCTCTGTCCTCCTGTTGGTGCGCTCTGGGCCCCCTGTTGGGACCTCCACCGCTTGGACCGAGCACTGCGGACCGGCCCAATCACAAGCCGCCACGTGGCAGCCGGCGGTCCACGGCCCCTCCCATGCACCGAAATTCAACGAAAACTTCCGGGAGTCCGTTTTTGGGCATCCGGACTCAGAATCAAACAAGCAAATAGCCATTTTCAAGCGTTTTTCCGCGCTGAATCCAAATCCAACCTCTGTTTGGCCCAAAACCATTTCGAAAATTCGACAAATGCAGCCGAAGGCCAATCCAGCTGTGGATAACACACAAGGTCCATCTGTGGCATCTCTTTTATGCACTATGGGCCAGATACACCAACACTAGGTGTTCTACACCAAGGTTCATGGGAGAAGCAACACGGGGGTCAGGGTCACCACATCCTCCCCCACTAAAAAAAAAGTTTCGTCCCCGAAACTAAAACACACCACAACAACAAAACTAAAACAATCAAATCAACCAAAGAACACAAACACTAAACTAACAAGAAAGGTACGGCTCCACCAGCAGAAAAGACATCAACCCCAACCCTCGATTTAGAAACAGCTGAAATTAGCGAGAAGTCCAAAAATTTCGAAAGATCAGTGCCTTCGCCCCAATCAAACAAGAACAGGTTCGGGCACTGTCTCCATTTCTGGAGCAATCTTTCGAAGTTTTCGTCCTGTTCGAAATTTCAGTACAAAGGCGAAAAAAGAGAGAGAAGTGTTGGTGCTGTTCCTGCTGTGGCTACAAAAACGAATGCTACCACTAACGAGACTCCTAAGGACGCAACCCCTAGTCCTAAACGTCACAACTGCTCCCGAGGTGGCGCCTGTCCAAAGTCGCTGAAGCTGCTGCTACAGGAAGGGTACGCTGACAACCCGAGGAAACGAACTCCTCCTGTCCAACTCGCAGAAGGGTAACTGCTCTCATTCCATTATCAGTCGTAGCACTGTACCGCACCAACCAGTCCAACATGTGTGCTCAAACCAAGTCCTGGAGCTGTCCTTGAATCGTCACATCAGCCGGTGAAGTCCCAAGTCTCAACTGCACTGATCATACACCGCGAACCTCCTCTACTCGAAGGATACAGGGCAGAATCCATCGCTAAAACATGTAGCAAAATTCCTAACCCACACCCATGCAAAGATGCTGATGCAGAAGCTCAACTAAGCTAACAGAAATAAATCATACCTGCTGCGACATGAACCGCTGCCGGGGTGTCCTCCACCAGGGCTGCCTAAACCCGTCCACTGGGTGCCGCAGGTCGTCGTCCCGTCTGTCCCGACGCCGTGGCCCACTCTATCTGATGGTGTGCCGGAGGGGCTTCCGCTGCATGGATAGGCAAGGGGGGTGCTGTCGCAAGCGGCCGCACTGACAAAATGGCCTGGGGGCAAGCTGCGCGGAAATGTCCCAACTCTCCACAGAGGAAACACCGCCCCTGTCTCTGATCACACTGCGGTGGTGGATGAGGCCCGCCACAGATGACACAATGCTCCTGTCGCTGCTGCCGGTACTGCTGCTGCTGCGGGGGCCCACCTGATCTCCGGTGCCTACGAAACCCACGACCCTCAGGATGGGATCGTGGAGGTCTCGGAGGTCCCTGCCGGCTCGACTGACCCTCATCCTCCGGTGCTGGGCGCTTCGTCCCCGAAATCTCTACGGGAGCTGGGGCCACCCCGACCATAACCGTCTCTCCGTGCTCCACATAGAGGGCCTGCTCCATAGAGGCATCCAGAGTCTGCAATCTCTGCGAGCGGACAAACTGGTAGGTATCACGGCGCAGTCCTCGCTCAAACATGTAGATTCGGTGCGCCTCATCCCTAGCCGCGTGGGGTACACAAGCCAACAACTGGTTGAACTCTGCGATGTACTCATGCACCGGCCGATCTCCCTGTCGGAGATTCCTCAGCTGCTCCTCCATCCTCTGCCTAACGCTCTCGGGAAAAAGGCTCCAAGAAGTAGACTGCGGAACTCCGCCCAAGTAAGCAGCTGGGTCCCAGGTGGACCAACTGGTCGAACGCGCCGCCACCAGGCATCGGCGTTGCACTCCAAAAAGTGAGTCGCCAAGAAGACCCGAAACCGATCCTCCACGAACAAACTCTCAAAGTGACGCTCCATGGCCGTGATCCACGACTCTGCCTCCCACTGCTCCGAACTCTGCCCCGAGAAACGAGGTGGGTTAAACTGATGGAATCTCAACAACAAATCCACCACCTCTCGCTGCTCTGCCCGGGTCAACTGCCCAGCCGTCCCGGACGGCTGTCTACCGGTATCTGGTGCAATGGGGGCTACCTGCACTGCTGGTACAACTGGGGGTGCCACCGCTGGCGACGAAGGTGCGGGGAAACTCCCTGGGGGTGCTACAACTGGCTGTACCCTCTGCTCCAGCAAAAGCATCATCCGACCCATGGTCTCCTCCTGGCGCCGTGTAGCCTCCTCCTGGCGCTGCGAGGCCTCCTCCTGGCGTCGTAAGGTCTCCTCCTGGCGCTGCGAAGTCTCTTCCTGGCGCCGAATAGCCTCTGACAACTGAGCCATCTGTGCCCGAAGCTCCAGCACCTCTCTCTGCTGACCCCGTGCTGGCTCCTCCCGCCCAGGCTCATCGGAGGGGGAAGGCTGAGAACGCGTCTGTACCCTGCGTCGGGGAGGCATCGTGCCCACCTGCAATCCACATGCAAACATCAGGACAGTACCAAACAACACTCGACCCAATCTAGCGAAAGTCTAAGACATGTCATCCGTTCCCTAGCATTATGTTGTCTGCAGCCAACATAATCGCTTAGGAGAATAAACATGCCAGTCACTCATCCCATCCCTTGGAAGAGGTATAGAACTCAATCAGGACTCTCGCTAACAGTCACGACGCTCACGTAGTCATCCTAATGTCCAACCACAAGCCTAGGGTTTCTAAGTCCACAATGACCTATAACCTAGGCTCTGATACCACCTAATCTGTCACGCCCCGGCGTCGAAACTGCGACCCGGGCTCGCCAACAGATCCGCCGCCCATACGGGAAGCCCCGTATAGACGAAGCGACTAACCTGCAAAAGATCAACTATACTATACAGATATCAGAGCTGAAAGTAAAACTGCTAGAAATAAAACTATATACAAACCAAGATCTCAACAAAATACAATAATCTCTCGAGCAGTAAAATAAATACAACTCTATACCTCACTACAAAGTTCTCTCAACATGAACTCTCAAAAGTAATAAGGGTACATCTACTCTCAGGGCGACGACTGGTAGGGATCTAGCTCGCGACTCCCTTACCTCGATCAGAAGAAGCAGCAACAGGAGCAACTGGAACAGGAGTAGAAGTCCCTGTGGGAAAAGACACCACGACGGGTGTGAGAACTACGTCCCAAGTAGTTCTCAGTGGGTGCCGCCAACAAGCCCGACGGTCTGCCCACTAAGTCTACTAGAGGCATAAAGTAACAATAATAATACTAAAATGAAAGGGCTGGAAAAGTAACTCTACAGCTACTATGCCTGTCACGCCCCGGGGGTTTCATTAAGCGGAAGACGACCACAGAAAATGGTTGAATTTGCGTATACTTTTTTTTTTGAAATCAAACTTCCCCGGTGCGTGCCCAGACCCGCCGCATATACAAATTCACTCTGCGAACGGGCAGAGTTTCCTTTGTATATGCACGGCGTCCTGACTACAACAGCCAAACAACTATCGCTATAACCACACTAGTTCGACGGTCGGAAGCATACAGCTCTTTCTCATAAGTATTCAATAGGGCCGACAAATTTTGAAAGGATAAATCCACAGGTTTTAAAAACGGCGCCCACACGGCGCCCAGGTTTTCAGAATGGTTTTCGCAATCCATAAATCCACAGGGTTTTTAAAATGGTGCCCACACGACACCCACATTTTTAAAACAGCTTTCGAAATGCTTTCTTTTGTAGTTTGAAAATGGCCCAACGGGAAAAGCAAAACAAACGCTCACAAAGATAATAGATGACATTCCAACATCCACATCGACCCCACGAGGGTATCGCAATCCACATAGGAAACTACTAACAGGTAATGAAATGAGCAAAATAGAAGCACGTACAGTCTATGGTCTCGAAGGACCGAAAGTACTCTTGCCACGGCCTCACCGTCGTCCTAGCACTCGTCCCTGGACAAACCTGTCACAGAGTGGGTAGTCAGCGACACTATCATGATAGAGTACTAAAAGCAGTAAAGTAATACCAAGCCTCAAAGTAAGACTAGCCGGAGCAAGCCCCCCCCCCCCAAACCACCTGTGACACCTGTAACACCTGTAACACCTTTACACCTTTAACACCTTTATCACCTGACCTCGACGGGCACCAATCCCGACAGGTCGCACCGCTCACACCTTGGTGCCTCAAACCCCACACCTACGGGGGCCCCCACTACGTCACCTCGTGGGTATACACGGTCATAGACCACTTTTCCGGAAAAGCACACCCTTTGCGGTGGCCAAACCGCGGGTGCGCGTGCTGCAGCCTCGAGCATAGTAACCATACCTACACATAATATAGGCACCGCGACACTTGGTCGCTATAATATCAATATGAGCACATGTTAAATGATAACGGGAGTTAACAATATTGAATGATGCAACTACTTACTCTTACACCTTTCCCACAATACCGTAATTCAAGCACCGGAAGAATTCCCTATAACGGGATGTATCCCCATGCACCGTGACCCCAGTCGCCACCGATATGATGACAATGAGACATAATAGTAACGAGAATATGCACAAGAGGTTCTAAGGGGTACCCACCTGAAACGCGAAGGAGAAGGTTTGCGGAACTCCCGCTAAAACACTCCCACCCTGTGCCCGAAAAAGTTACAGTAAGTAATAATGTTAAAAACATAGTCGTGGTCAAAAACACTGAACAACGGGACGAAACGGGCCAAAAACGGAGTTTCTGGGCTCATTTTCTGAAGTCTGGTGCACGGGTCCAGGCGTGGACCGGGTCCACGACGCAGAGGAGGCGGCGCCGCAGACGGGCTCTCCCCGGGAGTGTGCACCAGGCGGAATGGGCCGGACCGGTGTACGGGCTGAGCGCGCACCGGGCTCACGCGTCCCCGGCCGCGGCGGCAGCGCCGGGTGCACGCCCATGCGTGGACCGCGCTTGCAGGCCGGGCTGGCGCACGCGCCCGAGCGCCGGGTCCGCGCATTCGGGCCGCGGACTCGTGCGCCGGGTGCACGCCCGTCCGGTGGACCGCGCGGTGCGGGGTGGGCTGGCGCACGCGCCCGTGCGCCGGGTCCGCGCCTTCGGGCCGCGGACACGTGCGCCGGGTGCACGCCGGTCCGGTGGACCGCGTGAGGGCCAGCCGTACGGGATGAACAGTAAGTCCCCCCTTTTCGCCCTTCGCGGCTCCGATTGCGACCCTGCGATCACGGCGACTGCGGCGACGACCCCGAGAACACGATAACGGCGGCGGCAGCCTCCCGTTTGACAACGGCGGCGGCGGCTTCCCGTTATCAACCTCGCATCGCACGCGACATCGACAAGAAAACTCCACCACGGGAAAACCTAAAAAATGTGAACCACTCACCTTGATTCGCCGGCGGAGGAGGAGGAGGAAGGAGGATCGGCCGTCCTTGCTCGATCGGTTCCAGGCAGTTTCTCTTTCCCTTTCCATCTCGTCGCCTCGGTTCCTCACGCCCACGGTTGAAACGAGGGAAAGAAAGAGAATTGGGGTTCCCTCTTTTCTTTCTTAAATGCCGCCCTAAACCCTAGCCGTCAAGAGAGAAACCAAGGGAAAAAAAACCCTACGGCCCCGGTTCTAAAGAAAACCTAATATACCCGGAATGAAAACCGGCGGCTAAGAATGTCTCGTAAAGCGTGTCAATCGCTCGCACGGATCCCGGAGCGCCTAAAAGGGGTCCAAACATTAAAATTAAATTCTGGGAGATCCCGGGGTCGGAATTCAAATCCGATCGCGCCACCGTTCACCGTTTTGCGAGTTCTACCACCTAAAAATACCGGCAACCCCGACGATCAGCCCAAAAATTCTCGAATTTCAACCTCCCCTCCTTAACAACCGAAGATATAAAATTAGGACCCTAAACGAAAAATCGAAAGGCCGAGGTGCCACCCGAAAGATAAAGTAACCCACTGACTTACAAAGATGAAAGGTCTGATCGCCTCGAAAAGCGTGCCAGCCCCTTAGCACGGATTCCGATGCACCACTCAAAGCAAACGCTTTGACCCCCATTCCGGGAGATCCGTAAATCCGAATCCGAATCCGTTCGCTTTGCCGTGCTCCGTTTTGCGAGCTCTACCGCCTAAAATTGTCCGCGAGCCCCGACGGACTGTTCGGAAAGACACCAAAATTAGACCCTCAGTCGGACATCATGAGAAGAGGGGTAAAGGGGAAAAGTCAAAGAAAGGCCAGGCCTTACAATGCCTCTATCTAGATGCTCAAGAAAATAAAACAGATGGAAACATGATGCATCTACTAGCTCACACAGTACAGTCACCCAATCTACACTGACTGCCGCATAGGGTCCAGTCCAACCTGCGCCTACCTACTGCCGCACATCCTCAACAGGACGGGACTTACGTAGGGCGTCCGTGGCTGCCACTAACTGGCCCAGCCAGAGGGACGGCGTCCGTAACTGCCACTAACTGGCCCAGTCAGAGGGACGGCGTCGACAAGTCGCGATACAGAAGTAACATATCCACCCCGGGCGTGGCTCTCGAGGGGAGCGACCCCACCGAGGAAAAAGGTATCCGCGCACTCTGTCGAGCTCAAAGTGGCACTGCACGCTATAGTCAAAATCCACGCTCACGTTCTGAACGGAAAGACTCAGAATCCACAAACATCTCGCACAACAGTCGGAGCAATCTCGACGACTCAGCTGATCAGCTCACGCGAAACACGAGACACAAGCCTCACCAACAGTTCACAGCACAACACACTGGATGGAGATACTCCACAGCCAGGACCACCGTCCACCAGACGGCTACCACGACAGAACACTAAACTCACAGGAAAGACCGACACCATAAGGGTTCGAAAACCCGATAGGCCGGTGCTTAGAACCCTATCAAATAAGAACAGACTCTAGGCTCCGCCTATCGAAGTTCCCGACCCCTTATAGTTCGGGAACACCACAACCTCGGTACAACACGCAGAAAACACCAACCAGGGCCCGGAAGTCCCGGGGGACCTACACCTACAACCCTATCAAACAAGAACAGGTTCCAGGCTCGGCCCCCGTGGCTTTCGTCCCGACAAAGGAACGGCCCCTAGAACCCAGACCACTCGAATCCTTTCGAGTGGGGAGATTTACAGGAAAAGGTGACATTTGTTATTGAAAACCATTTTAATCTGGAAGAAATCCATATTTAATGATTTTAGTTCTTTTTAGAAAAACAGTTATAAAACAAGTGCTTTACCCAAACCCCGAAGGGCTGATGCCTTTGTCCAATCAAACAAGAACAGACTCCAGCGGCCCTTCGATGCTTGGAAGAAAACATTAGTAGACTAAAAATCATGTGTATGTCAAAAAGGGTTCTGGGTTCTAGGTCCAGCTAACACTAGTAAACTACTGCCACTAACACAGTGGCGACAACCCAAACAGGGGAAAACAAGATCTCTCGGGTCCACCGTTTACCCCAAACGGTTCCCGATACAGACAAGCGAACCACTACATCTACCAGACTCCACTCTGCTCCCAAGCACGAGTGCAAAAGCATCCCACACTAAAAAGAAGTCCCGACCGCTCGGCCCACTACCCGGGCGAGGATAACACTAAGTCCAGGAATGAAACATAGAGTGTGGATGTCTAAACATAAATAACCCTAGCCCAAGTGAGGGTTTTCTACTGGTCTGGTTACACATGCAACATATGACGGGGGTGCTAGGTCAGGTTCCAAGAGAACAAATATTTAACATGTGGTAGGAAGCAGAAGAGATCATCAGATAAACACAAGGAATGATAACACTCAAATTCTAGTATGCTACCAAGTCAAATCCCTATCATGCAT
Organism: Tillandsia fasciculata; assembly: GCA_029168755.2. Taxonomy (NCBI): domain Eukaryota; kingdom Viridiplantae; phylum Streptophyta; class Magnoliopsida; order Poales; family Bromeliaceae; genus Tillandsia; species Tillandsia fasciculata. Next base: position 121,128 of record JAQOTM010000316.1, on the reverse strand, counting down.
GATTCTATATTAATAGAATTAGCGCACAGTCCATAGATCCTGAAAGCAAAGCCACCACCCACCTGAAGGTGCTAACTGTCCGGAGTTGTACAGCTGAGAAAACCAGAAAAATAACAACTCTATGTCCAACAGGTCCAGCACAGTCCACAATCCCTCCTGCAGACAGGGCTCCAAAAATTCTGAAATAAATACCACAGCGTTCCTCGCGTCGATAGCTTCGAAACGGATACCTCCGGGAAGATCTCAGGAAATTCTAAAAAAAATACCACGATGATCCTTGCGTCGAGTAGATGAAAAAAGTCTATAAGCACGTCCTGATCCGAGATCTGTGCGCGAAGATCTCCTCAAAAGAAGCTGCTGCCCTCTCCAAAAACTCACAGCAAGAAGGGTTCCAATGAGCACGAGAAAATACCTCGAAAAACGCGAAATTTGAAAATGTTCGAGAAACCCAAAATCGTAGCCTCACCTGTTACGAATCTAGCAGCGAAGAAATCGCTCGAAAAGATGGTCGGAGTAGGTCGGGGGAGCTCGTACACCGAAGAGCGACGGAAAAAAACACCGAAGAAAGAGCGTCGCGCCGCGCCAAGAAAATGAGAATCTCGAAAAGCGTGCCCCCAAAAATCCCCAAACTCTGCAGAAGGAAGATTGACAGTGCGAGGATCAACTTTCGTAAAGAGCTCTTGGCGGTTTGAAGCTCGGAAGTGCCAAAAAGTTGAAGAAGAAGGGAGCTCGGGCCTTATATAGGCCGCGGAAAAACAAATGAAGAAATACCAAGGGGGTCCCCACTTTCGGGCGCACCCGAACTTTCGGGCGCCCGAATTCGGGCGCAGGGCCGAGTTACTGTAGCCGCCCGGAAAATCCTGGTGCGGCCACATCACCCTCACAGCAGACAGCTGTGCGGGGCGCGCCGGGAGTGGCCACGTGGCACTCCCGGTGACCGACACGTGTCCCGCACAGCAAACAGCTGTGCGGGGCGCGTGCGGTGCCGCCGCGTGGCACCTACCCGGTCAAACGGGTAGGTGGCGCCCGCCAGTGGCAGGGAGACACGTGGCCCTGCCACTGTCGCGGTCACACGTGCGGGCAGGGCGCCGCCCTGGCCGCCTGCCACGCACGCGCCCCGAGGCGCCCGTCCGCCGCTCCGTGCGCCGCGCCTCGTGAGCCCGCGAATAGCGTGACGACACGTGTCCCCTGCACCCGGTCCACGCACCCAACTTTGGTTTCGTGGACCGCGCCGCATGCACCGACCAACCGGGGACTGCCACATGTCCACCCGCCTTGGTCCATGCACCGCCGCGACATTCTGTAGACCGCGCATCACGAGCCCGCCAATCAGGCGGCGCCACGTGTCCATGCGCCGGGTCCGTGCACCCAGCCGCGCCCCTCTGTGGAACGAGCGCTGCGGACCGGCCCAATCACAAGCCGCCACGTGGCAGCCGGCGGTCCACGGCCCCTCCCATGCACCGAAATTCAGCGAAAACTTCCGGGAGTCCGTTTTTGGGCATCCGGACTCAGAATCAAACAAGCAAATAGCCGTTTTCAAGCGTTTTTCCGCGCTGAATCCAAATCCAACCTCTGTTTGGCCCAAAACCATTTCAAAAATTCGACAAATGCAGCCGAAGGCCAATCCAGCTGTGGATAACACACAGGGTCCATCTGTGGCATCTCTTTTATGCACTATGGGCCAGATACACCAACACTAGGTGTTCTACACCAGGGTTCATGGGAGAAGCAACACGGGGTCAGGGTCACCACATCCTCCCCACTAAAAAAAAGTTTCGTCCCGGAAACTAAAACACACCACAACAACAAAACTAAAATAATCAAATCAACCAAAGAACACAAACACTAAACTAACAAGAAAGGTACGGCTCCACCAGCAGGAAAGTCATCAACCCCAACCCTCGATTTAGAAACAGCTGAAATTAGCGAGAAGTCCAAAAATTTCGAAAGATCAGTGCCTTCGCCCCAATCAAACAAGAACAGGTTCGGGCACTGTCTCCATTTCTGGAGCAATCTTTCGAAGTTTTCGTCCTGTTCGTAAATTTCAGTACAAAGGCGAAAAAAGTGAAAGAAGTGTTGGTGCTGTTCCTGCTATGGCTACAAAAACGAATGCTACCACTAACGAGACTCCTAAGGACGCAACCCCTAGTCCTAAACGTCACAACTGCTCCTGAGGTGGCGCCTGTCCAAAGTCGCTGAAGCTGCTGCTACAGGAAGGGTACGCTGACAACCCGAGGAAACGAACTCCTCCTGTCCAACTCGCAAAAGGATAACTGCTCTCATTCCATTATCAGTCGTAGCACTGTACCGCACCAACCAGTCCAACATGTGTGCTCAAACCAAGTCCTGGAGCTGTCCTTGAATCGTCACATCAGCCGGTGAAGTCCCAAGTCTCAACTGCACTGATCATACACCGCGAACCTCCTCTACTCGAAGGATACAGGGCAGAATCCATCGCTAAAACATGTAGCAAAATTCCTAACCCACACCCATGCAAAGATGCTGATGCAGATGCTCAACTAAGCTAACAGAAATAAATCATACCTGCTGCGACATGAACCGCTGCCGGGGTGTCCTCCACCAGGGCTGCCTAAACCCGTCCACTGGGTGCCGCAGGTCGTCGTCCCGTCTGTCCCGACGTCGTGGCCCACTCTATCTGATGGTGTGCCGGAGGGGCTTCCGCTGCATGGATAGGCAAGGGGGGTGCTGTCGCAAGCGGCCGCACTAACAAAATGGCCTGGGGGCAAGCTGCGCGGAAATGTCCCAACTCTCCACAGAGGAAACACCGCCCCTGTCTCTGATCACACTGCGCTGGTGGATGAGGCCCGCCACAGATGACACACTGCTCCTGTCGCTGCTGCCGGTACTGCTGCTGCTGCGGGGGCCCACATGATCTCCGGTGCCTACGAAACCCACGACCCTCAGGATGGGATCGTGGAGGTCTCGGAGGTCCCTGCCGGCTCGACTGACCCTCATCCTCCGGTGCTGGGCGCTTCGCCCCGAAATCTCTACGGGAGCTGGGGCCACCCCGACCATAACCGTCTCTCCGTGCTCCACATAGAGGGCCTGCTCCATAGAGGCATCCAGAGTCTGCAATCTCTGCGAGCGGACAAACTGGTAGGTATCACGGCGCAGTCCTCGCTCAAACATGTAGATTCGGTGCGCCTCATCCCTAGCCGCGTGGGGTACACAAGCCAACAACTGGTTGAACTCTGCGATGTACTCATGCACCGGGCCGATCTCCCTGTCGGAGATTCCTCAGCTGCTCCTCCATCCTCTGCTTAACGCTCTCCGGAAAAAGGCTCCAAGAAGTAGACTGCGGACTCCGCCCAAGTAAGCAGCTGGGTCCCAGGTGGACCAACTGGTCGAACGCGCCGCCACCAGGCATCGGCGTTGCGCTCCAAAAAGTGAGTCGCCAAGAAGACCCGAAACCGATCCTCCACGAACAAACTCTCAAAGTGACGCTCCATGGCCGTGATCCACGACTCTGCCTCCCACGGCTCCGAACTCTGCCCCGAGAAACGAGGTGGGTTAAACTGACGGAATCTCAACAACAAATCCACCACCTCTCGCTGCTCTGCCCGGGTCAACTGCCCAGCCGTCCCGGACGGCTGTCTACCGGTATCTGGTGCAATGGGGGCTACCTGCACTGCTGGTACAACTGGGGGTGCCACCGCTGGCGACGAAGGTGCGGGGAAACTCCCTGGGGGTGCTACAACTGGCTGTACCCTCTGTAGGGTTTAGGTTTATAAGGATCTAATAGGGGAAAAAACACCTAGGGGGGGTGAATAGGTGTAAACAATAAACACTCAAAAATCTTTGTGCGATAAAACCCAATGCGGAAAAATAAAAGAACACACAAGATTTTTACGTGGAAAACTCCAAACCGGAGTAAAAAACCACGGGACCGATAACACGGCGAAATCCACTAGAGTTAACACACGTACAAGGTGATATAACGTACTCACAGACGACTCAACCTTTTACCATACGCCCCTAGTCGATCTTCTCCGCTCGCTCCGCAACGCTTCTCGAATCCACGATTTGCGCCGCCAACGCTGAATCCACAGCGTCCAACGTCGAATCCACGACGTCCGACCGAATCCACGGTCTTCACCCAATGGCACGCTTCGAATCCACGAACGCACCTCGCTCCGAATCCACGAGAGCGATGACACCTTGAATCCACAAGGCCACGCGAGTCCACGCGCCGATTTTGGGATAAATCGTTGTTTGTTTGGGTGGTGATGATCCGCCGAATACTTAGATCAAGAGTAGATCGGAAATACCATCTAAGTATTCATTAGTTTGATTCAACTCAAGATATGAGTATGAAAAACCTAGAATCAAACTAATCAATATAGATGAAGAACCATTAAATAGATCTAATGATTTCCGTTCTTCTCTATATGTGGATCTAAGGCCGTATAAAATGATATTTGAAAATGACGGCTCTTTTTCCGATGCCCTAGAAATGAAATAGAAGGGCTATATATATAGGTTAGAAACCCTAGGAAGAATATTCGGATCAAAAACAAACTTTTCTGGAAAGTTTTACCGACGGCGATCCGGATTGCATAAGCCACGATCCGGATCGCAGACGCACAGAATGCAGTTTCCAGAAAATCGCCTGTTCGGGATCCGGATCATAATCCACGATCCGGATCGTTCATACATTTTCACAAAACACCCCATTCGGGATCCGGACTGCCCAAGCTGTGATCCGGATTGCAGCAATGTATGAACGAACACCTTTCGGGATCCGGATTGAAAGTCCACGATCCGGATCCTGAACATGTCCCATGTTCAGTTTTTGATGAATATGCAATTAAAACCTCTTCCAAGTGTTTCTACACTATAAGAAGTATTCGGATCATCAAAATTATTTAGTTAAACGTACCTGATCCTTTTGAATTCTTCTTTCTTGAGATTGAGGTATATGATCCACAGTTTCTTCATCTTCAATCTTCAAGACTTAAACATTCACGAAATACGCCAACTCAAATTCCGTAACAATCTCCCCCTTTGGCGGTTTCGTGACAAAACACAGATCCACAAAGAAAATTCAAAAAGATATTTTTGTTGCTATCACCATACAACAAAAATTTACAAAAGAGTTCCAGAAATTAAAAACATGAGATAAACTCCTAAGACAGACTCTAGACTTAGACATCTGTAACCTCTGCACACAGAAAACATTCTTGACAAACAAATTCGTTAGATACCTCAAGAATTGGAACATAGAAAAAACCAAGTGCAGAGATAGAGTTTGATCTCACCATGACATTTAAAAGAATCAGATATGTGAAAGAAACATAGTTAAAACCAACATATCTTCTAAGCAGTTGAAAAACCAAATGTCAAAGTATGTTAGTCCAACACCAACTTGTTAGTCATATTACATGCCCAAATAGTTAGTCAAATAGTTAGTATAGAAGCATGTCACAAATCACAAAAGAAAACCAAAGTTGAGTTGAGATTCATACTTACCTTGATATCATCGATATTCACAATCATTGTTCAAAGTTTCAAAATTCATCATTGTTCATTGTTTTCGCTAACTCTCTCCCCCTTTTTGTCACAAAAACAAGCCAAAACGTAGCAAGAGCTACAATATGTAAGGAGAGTAACAAAAAATAGAGTTCTAAAAGTATGCACAAACTGAGAAATAAACTAAAAGAGTAAAGAAAAACAATGTTCTGAGAACTAAGAACCCAAACTAAGGTGACCAATTCTGTTGCTCAATCTGAAGAGTCAGAACTAGTACAGCTTAGCTTGCTTAAAAGTCCTTTAAGCAAGTTCTTAAGGTTTGAGTATTTTTTCTTGATCTTCTTGTGTTCAGAGGAGACTTGCTGAAGCTCTCTCGATATTCTTTCATGTGTAGCAGAGATTCTTTGTTGTTCCTGACGAATCGATTCCAATATCTCTGTCTCAGTTGTCCGTGTCTTTGAATAAGATGAACGCTGTCTGGATGCAGATGGTGCATCAGGTCCTGCAGTCCATGGTGATCCAGTTTGCAAAATTCCTGAAAGTGAGCGTGCTCTGGTTAGAGGCCCACTCTGCTGGCTTGTATTTCTTTGAACGCTTTTCTTCTTGTATATTGTACGGTCGTGGAGGCAGATTTCATAAGTCTCTTCCCTTTGGTGAACTTCCTTTCTTCTTCATCAATTTTTCGCTGAACATCCTTAAAGAAATCGTCCCATTCTTCACTATTGTAATCCGAGCTGTCTTCATTGGCTCCTTCCGGTTTGTCTCCAGTTGAGACGCCTGGTTCTTCTTTAACCGATGAACCCCCAGGCAGCATTGCGACCAGCAAGATGATCAACCACGAGAATGCCATTGATTCTAGTGCTTTGAGTTTTTTAGAAAATGTCCTGTGAAGACCAACTCAAGAATATATGAAAAATCGTCAATTTTGAAAAATTTGAAAAATTTGTACCTAGACAATCATAATCATATAGAGAAGCCAAGAATCAAATTAGTTTTCCAAAAAGAATTTTAAAAATAGATCAAATCCATGATTTACAAAAATTCCTCTTTTATGCCCTTAAACCGAATTTTTAGAAATCGAAGCCTAAAAACACGTTAAACAAGTGAAATCCCAGCATAAAAGTAAAACTAATTGATCCAGAGTTCTTATTTCAAAAGAAATTTGATCAAAAACCATTCACAAACGAAAAAATTCCAACTTTTCAACTCACGTTTGATGAAAAAACATAAAAACTGAGAAAAACCGAGTTTTGATCATGAAAACTTACTTGAATCCGAAGAACTTTGAGTTTTGAAGCACCAGGAAGCAAGAAATCTAGAGAGAGAAACTCTAGAAGCTTGAAAACCAGAAATTAGGGTAAAGAAATCTCGAATCTGAAAGTTTCTATATAGAACCCTAGCCGCGATCCGGATCGGCCGAGAATGTGATCCGGACCGGCCACACGCGGGAAAAATCCTGCGTTCGGGATCCGGATCACTTGCCACGATCCGGATCGGCTACACCTTTTTCTTCAGAAAAATTAAGAAAAATACAGTAAAATCCAGAAAAAGTATGTAAGCACATTATCATGTCAACTTTAAACAAATGACATCGTTTCACACAACAAGAAATAGATTATGAAAAATCTATCAATAATATCCAAAAATGAAACGAAGATTTACGAAAGTTAAAACACTTAAAGTTGAACAACTTCAATTACATCTATCTTGATCCTATGTGTAATGTCTTTATCAAATCATCAATTTCAGTAAAGAAAATGAAGTACCAAGATCAATAGATGTTTGAAATCCCAGATAAGTTAAATAATATATCTAGACAATCTGTTGAAGGAGTGGCTCTTTGAGCATCTTAAATCAAAAATCCCACCTTATACCAACCATGAAATACGACTGAGTCAAGTATTTCAATATGAGTTTTATCAACAATTTTTCAAACAAAAGTTTGCTTTTCATTCATGGAGTTCTTTTTCTTTCATTTTCTCCATGTGGTGGTAGTTTTCACACTCCTCACTGGGATGTAACTCTTTCCACATCTTTTGAGCATTTCACATTTCATTGACTCCCCCTCAATTGGCTATCAATTATTTAATATATAAAGTATTCAACCAAACCATTGATCTCGAATTCATACTCGACTAAGCAATCAAATATGATAATGACTATACCAAGAGATCATTGAGAGAGAAATTGACTTTGATCACAGAAAGATGGTTTAATTAACGTAAATGATCATTGCAACATTGAAACATTATGACATCAAAAACATAATAAATTTCTAAATGCATAAAAGGATGCAATTAAAGTCAATTATGATTTATGCTCAATTAGTGTGCTATGTACAGAACATAGATAAAGAACAAAACAAAAACAAGAACAAAAACAAAACCTAATCTAAGCAAAGGTTTCAAAAAGAGTTTATTTCAAGGAAAGCATACCAATTGCTTTTCGCAAGTGAATGAAACGTTTTTGATCCAAAGGTTTTGTTAAGATGTCGGCTAATTGATCTTCAGTTGAAATATATGACAGTTGAAGAATGTTTGATTCAACTAGCTCTCTAAGAAAATGATATCTAAGTTCAATATGTTTTGTTCTAGAGTGCAACACAGGGTTTTTAGAAATGTTAATGGCACTAGTGTTGTCACATAAAATGGTTACCGAAGATGTTGAAATTCGGAAATCACTCAACACGCTCTTCATCCAAATCAATTGGGTTGAGCAACTTCCTGCAGAAATGTACTCCGCTTCGGCAGTCGAGAGTGCTATGCAGTTCTGTTTCTTACTGTGCCATGCAACAAGGCAGTGGCCGAGATAGAAGCATGCACCACTCGTGCTTTTCCGGTCATCCACCGATCCAGCCCAATCGGCATCTGAGTATCCAACAATATCCAAAGTCGTTCCCATAGGATACCAAATTCCGAAATTGATTGTACCTTTGATATACCGGATGATCCGTTTCACCGCTTTCAGGTGAACCTCCTTCGGTGCTGATTGATATCTCGCACAAATCCCAACACTGAAGGATATATCCGGGCGACTAGCCGTGAGATATAGTAGACTTCCAATCATACTGCGGTACAGTTTCTCGTCTACATTCTCACTTTGTGATTCACTTCCAAGTCCCTTATGGCTAGTTCCCATTGGAGTTGGAAAATCCTTAGAATTTTCAAGATCAAACTTTTTGACCAACTCCAGTGCATACTTGGATTGACACAAGTGAATTCCTTCATCGTTTGCTTAACTTGTAATCCAAGAAAATAATTCAACTCGCCCATCATGGACATCTCAAATTCGCTTTCCATGGTCTCCGCGAATTTAGAAGCATCAGTATTTCTTGTTGCTCCAAAAACAATGTCATCAACATAGATTTGAGCAACTATGAAATTGTTTTGATAATGCTTCACAAAGAGAGTCCTGTCAGCTCCCCCTCGAGTGTAGCCCTTTTCCAAAAGGTGCTTTGTCAACCTTTCGTACCATGCTCGCGGTGCTTGTTTCAGACCGTAAAGAGCCTTTTTCAGTCGAAAAACATGGTTAGGTAGTTTATGATCCACAAAACCTTTCGGTTGAGCTACATAAACTTCCTCATTTAAAAATCCATTTAAAAAGGCGCTCTTAACGTCCATTTGAAATAATTTGATTTTAAAATGACAAGCAATCGCAAACAGTATACGAATGGACTCGAGTCTAGCTACAGGGGCGAAGGTTTCATCAAAGTCTATACCTTCTACTTGAGAATAGCCTTGAGCAACTAACCTTGCTTTGTTCCGGATGATAGTACCTTCTTCGTTTTTCTTGTTCTTGAAGATCCATTTGGTACCTATCACATTGTGTTGCTTCGGAGGCTTCGTCAGTTCCCAGACTTTGTTTCGCTCGAATTGATGGAGCTCTTCCTGCATTGCTTTAATCCAATAATCATCTTGGAGAGCTTCATCAACATTCCTTGGTTCGATTTGAGATACATAGCATGCAAATCCGCAAACCAATTGTCTCCGTGTTCTAACTCCTTCTTGTGGATCTCCAATTATGTTCGATTCAGGGTGATCCTTGGAGATGCGTAACGTCTGAGGTAGAGGAGTAGGCGGAGGAACACGAGATGATTCCTGCACATCACATGAGCTTGAAGAACCGTTAGATGCATCAACATTATTATCGAAAGAATTGTTAGAAGAAGATGCATTAGCAGGTGTATCATCATCAAGAGAGATATCGAGGGTAGATTTTTCAGATTCAAAGTGAAAAGCTTCATCTACCTTAACATTTATCGATTCTACGATCGTCTTAGATTCTAAGTTAAAAACTCGATATGCTCTGCTGTTTGTAGAATAACCTAAGAAAATCCCTTCGTCACTTCGAGAGTCAAATTTTCCAAGATTCTCACGATCACGTAAAATAAAACACCGACTCCCAAAAATGCGAAAATATTTGATGTTAGGTTTTCTACAAAACCAAAGTTCATATGGTGTATTCAAGTCCCCGGGCGCAAATACACTCGATTGATAACATAAACAGCAGTGTTCACCGCTTCAGCCCAAAAATAAAAGGTAAGTTCCGGCTGTGAAGCATAACACGTGCCATTTCCTGTACGACCCTGTTTTTGCGCTCGACTACACCATTTTGTTGAGGTGTGTAAGGTGCGGAGAATTCATGTTTAATGCCATTAGAAACACAAAAATCAATGAATTTAGAATTTATGAATTCACCACCTCTATCACTCCTCACTCGAGTAATCCTTTCATTCTTTTCTATCATAATACGATTGCAGATTTCGAGAAAAGAATCAAAGGTATCAGCTTTTTCTTTTAGAAAGGCTACCCAAGTATATCTAGAAAAATCATCAACCAATAAGAAAATATACCATTTACCTCCCAGAGATGGTTGACGAGTTGGCCCCATTAAGTCCATATGCAAAAGTTCCAAAGGCCGTTTTGTACCTATGTGGTTCAAATTCTTGTGTGCAGTCCTAGACTGTTTTCCCTTTTGGCAACCGCCACACACAAGGTTTTGTTCAAAAGAAAGTTTCGGAACCCCCTTGACCACATCTTTATTCGAAATTCTAGCAAGTTCCTTAAAGTTTATGTGACCTAGCCTTTCATGCCAAAGTGTTTCGTTTTTCAAAGATGCTAGGTTACATTTTTCAGAAATTTTAGAAGGAACTACATAACAGTTGTTTTCTGATCTAACCCCCTTTAAAAAGAAAGCATGGTTCAAGTCAGTTACAGTGCATTTATCAGATGAAAAATTAACTGAATAACCACTATCACACAGTTGACTTATGCTTATGAGGTTAGTCTTTAGGCCATGAACAAATAATACATTATCTAGAACCGGGCCATCTGGAATAGCTACTGTTCCCTTTCCAACAATTTTGGAAGACCGACCATCTCCGAAAACTACAAGTCCTCCGGAGTTTTTCTCAAAGTTTGAAAACAGTTTTTATCGCCGGTCATATGACGGGAACACCCGCTATCCAAATACCAAGACGAACTATCATATGCATGCAAGGAAACATTGGTAGCAAGACAGGGAAAGATCTCACCTTTGCGCACCCAAACCTTTTTGGTATGCGTCTGTAATGCTCGTGGAGTTGATTTCCTAGGTGAGGGCGTCTTGCTTGAAGAATTGCTGCTCCTTGATGATGTCGTCTTGAGCGATGTACTACCAAGGCTCTTTTCCGTCAATTTGGTTGGAGTGGTTTTCCGAGGAATAGCCCTTTTGGTAGTTGCTGCAAGATGTTCTTGAGGTGTGCGTTTGGCTCCAGTCTTGCAGTTTCTTCTGATGTGCCCTGAAATGCCACAACGAAAACATACCTTGGTTCTTGTCGATTCCGAAGATGATGTAGTAGGTTCGTTGTCGTTGCTTGGCGTGAACACCGGTGTCGGAGGAGGAGATACCGACGGAGGCACAAATACCGTACCACTCGAACTTGGAATGTCTCCAGTTTGAGTGTATCCGAGGCCGAACTTGTTTCTTTGACCGAGACCAAGGAGTCTGTCCAACTTACTCCTTCCAGAAGAAAATCTCTGTAAGTCATCCTTTAGTTGGCGTATGGTCTCTGTCATTTCAGATTTTTCCTGTCGGGCCTCGCCGTAGAGCTTCAAGAAGTAATTCGCTTTGTTCACCATATCCATAATTCTTCTCGAATGCTCATTGGACTCTTGAAGGGAAACATTTGTCTTAATCAGATTGTCCCTTTCCACTTCAAGATCGGTTGAGATAGAGGTTACTCTTTTTACTTCATCTTCAAGATCCAGTAATCTCTCTTTCAACCCCTTGTTTTGTTTAGCCAGTTTCTTTGAATCCCTCAAAAGTTGATGGTAGGCTAAAACAAAATCTTCACCTTCCGAATTATCTGACTCATCGTCCGTTGCAATCTTTTCCACAGTGGAGTTGGACAGTGAGTCGGATGTACTTGCCATTAAGCACATGAAGGATGAAGGTTTGGTGGACGCGTGGAAAGCTGTCGCGTTGTCTTCTTCATCACTTGACGATGACTCATTTGACGTGGAGTTGTCATCCCAAGTGACTGCTTGCATCGCTTTCTTCTTAGCCGGATTCTTGTTGGGACATTCAGTTGCTATGTGGCCGTAGCCTCGACATTTGAAACACTGAACTTGTCCCTCAGAACTTTTCTTATCCTTTGAGAAGTTCTCTTGGCTTCTTGACTTGTAGCTTGAGAACCCTTGCCTTTCTTCGACTTTCCGAAGGATGGAGTTTTGCTTGAATTTCCCCTTCGAAAGTTGCGGCGAAACTTCCTTGTCAAGAGAGCGAGCTGCTTCTCAAAGTCCTCCATAGAAATGTTCTCGTCGTCGTCCGAGGAGGATGAATCCGCGTCTTCTTCTTTAGTTGATTTCAATGCGTAACCTGAAGACTTAGAAGAGGATGCCTTTCCAGAAGAATAGTTAGTAGGAAAAGTCATTTCATAAGTTTGTAAAGCACCTACTAATTCTTCTACACGCATTTCGTCCGGGTGTTTAATTGTTTCAATGGCTGCAACCTTCGGGCGAAATCGTTCAGGAAGAGTTCTTAGAATTTTTCTTACAACTTTAAATTCTGGAATCTTCTCTCCCAAGTTAGCACATGAGTTCACGATGTCTTGCAATCGTGTGTAATAGTCAGTGAAGGATTCATTCTCTGCCATAGAGATAGAGTCAAACTTGCTCGTAAGCATTTGCAGTTTCTGAATCTTCACTAGGTTAGTTCCCTCATGCGTAACTTGAAGAACATCCCAGATTTCTTTCGCAGTCTCACATGCCGAGACGCGAGAGAACTCAGTTTGTGACAAAGCATTAAATAGAGCATTAATCCCTTTGCCATTGTAAGAAGATAAGTCTATCTCTTCCTTGGTCCATTTCGACCTAGGTTTTAAGGTGCGAACATCATCTAAAATTTCAGTTGGATTAGACCATCCTAATTCAATTGATTGCCACACCCTTTCGTCGATGGAAATTAAGAAAGCTTTCATCCGTACTTTCCAGTACGCATAATTAGTTCCATCAAAGAAAGGGGGTCGATTGATGTTTCCACCTTCAACCATTGTTTACAACCCTATTCCCGCTCTGATACCACTTGTTGGGTTTAGGTTAATAAGGATCTAATAGGGGAAAAAACACCTAGAGGGGGGTGAATAGGTGTAAACAATAAACACTCAAAAATCATTGTGCGATAAAACCCAATGCGGAAAAATAAAAGAACACACAAGATTTTTACGTGGAAAACTCCAAACCGGAGTAAAAAACCACGGGACCGATAACACGGCGAAATCCACTAGAGTTAACACACGTACAAGGTGATATAACGTACTCACAGACGACTCAACCTTTTACCATACGCCCTAGTCGATCTTCTCCGCTCGCTCCGCGACGCTTCTCGAATCCACGATTTGCGCCCAACGCTGAATCCACAGCGTCCAACGTCGAGTCCACGACGTCCGACCGAATCCACGGTCTTCACCCAATGGCACGCTTCGAATCCACGAACGCACCTCGCTCCGAATCCACGAGAGCGATGACACCTTGAATCCACAAGGCCACGCGAGTCCACGCGCCGATTTGGGGTAAATCGTTGTTTGTTTGGGTGGTGATGATCCGCCGAATACTTAGATCAAGAGTAGATCGGAAATACCATCTAAGTATTCATTAGTTTGATTCAACTCAAGATATGAGTATGAAAAACCTAGAATCAAACTAATCAATATAGATGAAGAACCATTAAATAGATCTAATGATTTCCGTTCTTCTCTATATGTGGATCTAAGGCCGTATAAAATGATCTTTGAAAATGACGGCTCTTTTTCCGATGCCCTAGAAATGAAATAGAAGGGCTATATATAGGTTAGAAACCCTAGGAAGAATATTCGGATCAAAAACAAACTTTTCTGGAAAGTTTTACCGACGGCGATCCGGATTGCATAAGCCACGATCCGGATCGCAGACGCACAGAATGCAGTTTCCAGAAAATCGCCTGTTCGGGATCCGGATCATAATCCACGATCCGGATCGTTCATACATTTTCACAAAACATCCCTTTCGGGATCCGGACTGCCCAAGCTGTGATCCGGATTGCAGCAATGTATGAACGAACACCTTTCGGGATCCGGATTGAAAGTCCACGATCCGGACCCTGAACATGTCCCATGTCCAGTTTTTGATGAATATGCAATTAAAACCTCTTCCAAGTGTTTCTATACTATAAGAAGTATTCGGATCATCAAAATTATTTAGTTAAACGTACCTGATCCTTTTGAATTCTTCTTTCTTGAGATTGAGGTATATGATCCACAGTTTCTTCATCTTCAATCTTCAAGACTTAAACATTCACGAAATACGCCAACTCAAATTCCGTAACACCGGGCTCGCTCCAGCAAAAGCATCATATCCGACCCATGGTCTCCTCCTGGCGCGTGTAGCCTCCTCCTGGCGCTGCGAGGCTCCTCCTGGCGTAGTAAGGTCTCCTCCTGGCGCTGCGAAGTCTCGTCTGGGCCGAATAGCCTCTGACAACTGACCAGTTGGCCGAAGCTCCAGCACCTCTCTCTGCTGACCCCGTGCTGGCTCCTCCCGCCCAGGCTCATCGGGAGAGGGAGGCTTTCGAGAACGCGTCTGTACCCTGCGTCGGGGAGGCATCGTGCCCACCTGCAATCCACATGCAAACATCAGGACAGTACCAAACAACACGACCCAATCTAGCGAAAGTCTAAGACATGTCATCCGTTCCTAGCATTATGTTGTCTGCAGCCAAACATAATCGCTTAGGAGAATAAACATGCCAGTGTCATCATCCATCCCTTGGAAGAGGTATAGACTCAATCAGGACTCTCGCAACAGTCACGACGCCTCACGTAGTATCCTAATGTCCAACCACAAGCCTAGGGTTTCTAAGTCCCACAATGACCTACAACCTAGGCTCTGATACCACCTAATCTGTCACCCCCAGCGTCGAAAACTGCGACCCTTGAGCTCGCCCAAACAGATCCGGCCCATACGGGAAGCCCGTATAGACGAAGCGACTAACCTGCCAAAAGATCAACGTAACTATACAGAATCAGAGCTGAAAGTAAAAACTGCTAGAAATAAAACTATATACAAACCAAGATACTCAACAAAATACAATAATCTCTCGAAGCAGTAAAAGAAATACAACTCTATACCTCACTACAAAGTTCTTCAACATGAACTCTCAAAGTAATAAGGGTACATCTACTCTCAGGGCGACGACTGGTAGGGATCTAGCTCGCGACTCTCTTACCTCGATCAGAAGAAGCAGAAAGGAGCAACTGGAACAGGAATTAGAGAGTCCCTGTGGGAAAAAGACACCACGAACGGGTGTGAGAACTACGTCCCAAGTAGTTCTCAGTGGGTGCCGCCAACAAGCCGACGGTCTGCCCACTAAGTCTACTAGAGGCATAAAGTAACAAAATCACTGAAATGAAAGGGCTGGAAAAAGTAATCTACAGCTACTATGCCTCTATCTAGATGCTCAAGAAAATGAAACAGATGGAAAACATATGCATCAACTAACTCACCACAGTACAGTCACCCAATCTACACTTGTCACGCCCCGGGGGTTTCAATCAGCGGAAACGATTAGTAAAGAGGGTTTGTCTTTTTGCGAAGGTTTTTTTTTTTGAAATTCCTTTCTCCCGGTGCGTGCCCAGACCCGCCGCATACACAGGATCTCTCTGTAAACGGACAGAGTCTCCCCTGTATATGCACGGCGTAGCACTCAGACATGTTCCAATTCATACACAAACCATTCGATCACAACAATTACTAACATACAACCAGCATTCTAGTTATTTAAGCGCATGGCCGATTCAATTTGGAAAGGATAAATCCACAGGTTAAAGAGCGCCCACCGGCACTTATGTTTTGAAAACGAGTTTCGAAATCAGCATAAATCCACAAGGTTTTGAAAAACGGGTGCCCACACGACACCCAAGTTTTGAAATTCATTTCGCAATCCATAAATCCACAAGGTTTTGAAATCAGTGCCCACACGACACTTAGGTTTTTAAAGACGGTTTTCGCAATCTTTTCTTTGGTTTTGCCTTTTTTTGTTTTTTCCAAATGGCCAACAGAAATAAAAGGGAGAGCATGCATAAGAAGATAAGTAACAGCAACTCGTACCGACATCCACGCCGACCCCACAAGGGTATCGAGAACCTCACGATAACTACAGAGTAAATGAAATGCAAGAATAAAAGAAGAAATACAGTCCAGGGTTCCAGAAACCCAGAAGTCCTGCCCCGTCCTCACCGCGCCTACCTCTCCCCCGTCTGGTCCCTGTCACGAAGTGGGAAGTCAGTGAGGAGCAAATAGTGAAGCAGGAAAATACAGTAAAACAAACCGTGAAGATAACCGGAGCAACCACCTCGCAAGAGGGAACGATAACTGTACACCTGTATCCTGCATACCCGGCCACACCGGACTACCAACCCCGGCGCCGTACCGTACCTGTAAACCCGACCACGTCGGACAACTAAACCGACGGGTCGCACCGCTCGCACCTCGGCGCCTCAAACCCCACAACTAATAAGGGGCCCCACTACGTCACCTCGTGGGTATACACGGGTCATAGACCACTTTTCCGGAAAAGCGCACCCTTGCGGTGGCCAAACCGCGGGTGCGCGTGTCGCAGCCTCGAGCACAGTAACCGTGTGAAGCAACGTAATATATGTGTACGTGAACCATGTGAAACAATATGTATAAACATCCAAGTGTAAGAGCCATATGAAGTGCCATATATATATATAAAGCGAAAGAACAGTAAAACTATAAAGATTAGTTGATGCTTTCCCTCACTGCTCTAACCCAAGCCTGAGATTCATATAAAATTTAGAACATCCCTCCCTTTTTCATTCCTTTTTCTCTTATTTTAAAAGTCGGCACAATCAAACGAGTAATGTCTACCACCCTTCGATCTTTAACCAAGCACGCACAAGGTTGACCCCATCAACAAGACACAAAATTTAATGTTAGAACTTAAAACAAAACCCACCTCAAACACGAAGAAAGGGAACGTGTGGAAATTCCGACCGAAAAACCCTCACCGCGCGCCCGAACAGCTGTAACAAAAATTCATTCGTCAAAAACATCGTCGCGGTTTAAAAACACTCAAAAACGGGGCGAACCGGGCTAAAAACGGAGCTCCTGGGCCCTTTTTCTGAAAGTGGGTGTACGGGTCCTTGCGTGGACCGGGTCCACGAGGCGGCGCAGCAAAGGCGTGGGTGGGGGGCCCGGGAGCACGCGGCGCGGTGGACCAGCGCGTCTTGGCCGGGCCGCGCACGGGTGCGGGCGAGCACCTGGGGTCCACGGCCCCGCTGCGCTGTGGCGCACGCCGGGTGCACGCCGGTCCGTGCACCGCGCGGCCTGGCGCACCGGCCGTGCACCGGGTCCGCGTCCCGTGGCCGCGAGGCGTGCGCCGGGTGCACGCCGGCCCGGTGGACCGCGCGGCCTGGCGCACGATTTGTGCGCCGGGTCTGCGGTCCGGGCCGGGCGGGGCGTGCGCCGGGTGCACCCGGGCGGTGGACCGCGGCCAGAAAACCCCACGGTGCGCGTTTTCGGCTCCGATCGCGACCCCGCGATCACGGCGGCTTCGGCGATGACCCCGTGAACACGGTGACGGCCGGCGGCGGCCTCCCGTTTAACCACGGCGGCGGCGGCCTCCCGTTTGGTCCCGAAATCGCCTCGCACGCGGCACGAGACGAAGGAAAAACCCCCCGACAATTCAAGGATTTCCCTCCCTTGCCCGAACAAGAACCGAACAAGAAACGAAACAAGAAACGAAACAAGAAAGCGAAAGCACGGCTCACCTTGTTTCCGTCGGCGCGGGCGAAGGAGAGGGATCGTCCTTTCGTGCTCGTCGGATCTTGCGGGGAGGCGATCAATCTCCTCCTTCTCCTCGTCAAGATCCCGCTCTCGCGTCGCCTCGGTACGGGTGGGGGAAGGCTTGGGGTTTTCACGCGTACGAAAGGGAAAAAGAAAGGAGCGGGGAACCCTAATTTCCCCCCCCTTGGAGTTTAAGTCAGTTGTTTGGGTGCAGCCGACGGGGATTTGGTTCCCCAAACCCCCTAAATTAAGCCTCAATTAAATTAGATTAACATCGATTAAATAAAAATTAATTGAGTCGAGTCAAAACTGAATTAAATCCAATTAAATTACAATGAATTAAATTCAAGTTAATTAAACCCGGGTCTGGTTTACCTCTGCGAAGACGTGCTGACCCCCCGAACATCAACGACTTCAGGAATTTATTCCGGGAGATTCCGGGGTCGAAAATGATCCGATCGCGCCGCCGGTCTTCGTTTCGCGGGCTTTATTCTCTAAAAATACCCGCGAGCCCCGACGGCCTGCCCAAAACAACGCGAGAAAAATCGTACCCGGACCCCTTAGCCGAAAAGCGGTTCGAAATAAATTCACAGGTAAGACCAAAAAGGGAAAATAACCCGCGGTTATTACACCACTCACCTCTAAAAACGAGAGTTTCGTCCTCGAAACTCAAGCCCGGGTGGGAGTGAAAAGGTCGGGGTAGCACTCCCTCATCTTGGACTCCAGTTCCCAAGTTGCTTCCCGCTCCTCATGGTTTGTTCCATAGTACTTTCACGTAGGGGATAGTTCGGTTTCGCAGTGATTTGTTTTCCCTTGCCAGGATTCTCACCGGGGTTTCCTCGAAGCTTAGGTCCTCCTTAAGTTCGAGTGCTGAGGCGTCTAGCACGTGTGACGGGTCGGGAAGATACTTCCGAAGCATCGAGACGTGGAACACGTCGTGAACTCAGTCGAGGTTTGGTGGTAGGGCGAGGTGGTAAGCTACTGGGCCAATACGCTCTAGAATCTCAAATGGCCCCACAAACCATGGGCTCAGCTTGCCCTTTAGTCCGAAACGCTTGATTCCTCTGGATGGCGAGACCCGCAAAAACACGTGTTCCCCCACTTGAAATTCCAAGTCACGGCGCCTCTGGTCTGCGTAGCTCTTCTGCCGACTCTGGGCGGTCAGCAGGCGCTGTCTGATAAGGCGTACCTTCTCTTCAGTTTCCTCCACTAAGTCGGGTCCAAGAGTTTCCGTTCTCCCAAGTCGTCCCAACAAATCGGGGATCGGCAGCGCCTTCCGTATAAGGCTTCGTAGGGCGCCATCTGAATGCTGGCCTGGTAGCTGTTGTTGTAGGCGAATTCACGAGGGGTAGGTAGCGTGACCAACCGTTCCCAATCCAGCACACAGGCGCGAAGCAGGTCTTCAAGGGTTTGTATCGTGCGCTCCGACTGTCCGTCCGTCTGAGGGTGGAAGGCTGTGCTGAACTGTAGTCTGGTCCCCATAGCCAAGATGAAGGCTTTGCACAAAACTTCGAGACAAAAGCGCG
>JAQOTM010000316.1:0-101692 GCA_029168755.2 Tillandsia fasciculata | reverse complement strand
CACTAGTATACCACCGTCACTAACATAGTGATGACAAATAAAACAGAGAAATACAGCAACCCGGACCACCGTTTACCCAAACGGCTCCCGCCACCGATACAAGACTAGCTACATCTACCAGACTTCACTCGGCCCCCAAGCACGAGTGTAACATGCATCCTACACTAAAATAAATCCCGACCACTCGGCCCCACTACCCGGGCGAGGAAAAACACTATGCCCAGGAATAGAATGTACAGTGTGGATGTCTAAAGCATAAATGAACCTAGCCCAAGTGAGGGTTTTCTACTGGTCTGGTTATACATCAACATATGACAGGGTGCTAGTCAAGTCCAATACTAACATTTAATCAACACAGATTGGAAGTAATAATCAACATGATTAGAATCACCACACTAGAAAATTCTATCTGATACAACATGCTTTCTAATACTGCTCACATAATGCATGCACACTAACAATATAGAGTTAGAGAACCGTCCACCGGTTTTGGAGACGAAGCAACCCACCTTAAGCGCGCGTCAATCCAAGATCCAAAGAGGCTGAAACTGAACGGGGACAATCCTCGGATTCCCACGATTCCAACGAGTCCAAAAACACCAGAAAACTCCTCCTGGGTACAAAGATACAGTCCAAACATTGCAATAAGCAAAAATTCCCACAAACACAAGCTGCTATAAAATCTGTCCCAAAGAAGCTTATTACCACCGTGCGAGATAATCTCTAAAAATCCAATAAAAATACATCGGCGATCCACGCGAAGAGTAGATGTGAGGCCTTATATGTTGAAATCCGATACCCGAGCACGGAGATAAAAATCCGACAAGCCTCCGCTGTCCAGAAAAACCACCAGCAGGAAAGGGGTTCAAAGATTCCTCGTAAACCGTGCCAAGAAACTCAGAATGAAGCAAGGTGATCACACGGAATCGAAGGCCTACCTCTCGTGAAACCGATGCCGCAAAAATCATCCAAAATTCCTTGGGGTAGCTCTGGGACCTCGTGGACCGAATGCGACGAAAAAAGGCCTCCGAAAAAACGTCGCAGTGCGCCGAGTCGCAGAAATCGCCGATGTCGAGATCTCCAAAAATCATCAAATCTTTGTGGGA
The DNA here is from genome assembly GCA_029168755.2 of Tillandsia fasciculata. Classification (NCBI taxonomy): domain Eukaryota; kingdom Viridiplantae; phylum Streptophyta; class Magnoliopsida; order Poales; family Bromeliaceae; genus Tillandsia; species Tillandsia fasciculata. The sequence goes on along the minus strand of JAQOTM010000316.1, from coordinate 100,586 downwards.
GATGGAGACAAGAGAGAGAACCGCAGCCAAAAGGGCTCAGCTCAAGTTGCTCCAAAACAAAAAATAAAAAGGAGAGAGAGAGGGAGGGATGATTTAGAGGATAAAGATGGGGGGGGGGGGGGGGGGAATCACCCCTTTGGGGTGCATTTCGGACGCCGCGAAACATTCGGGCCCAAAACAACGCATCCAGAACCCCTCTCCGCGCAGCGCACGATCAACCCGGGCGCGACGCGTGTCCCGAACACGGGACAGCGCCGCCCGGCCAACCAGGCGCTACCACGTGCCCGACAGCGAGGCGGGTGGTTCGGCACCCGCCAATGGCGGGCCACCACGTGGCGCCCCCCGCGTGGGCGCCATACCGCCCGCAACCTACTCGTACCTGCCCCGTACCTGCTCCTCCATTCAGCGCGCGCCACGTGGTCCACCTCGGCGCTCGCTGCGCCCAGCGCACGCGCTAGGTCCATGGACCACGCACCCGCAGCGCCGCGTAGACCGAGCCGCATGAGCCGACCAATCCGGTGCTGCCACGTGGCTCCGCCTTGGTCCACAGCTCCCCGCACGTGCTCCCATGGGCCGCGCACGACGTGAGTCGGCCAATCCTGGGCTGCCACGTGTCTCCCCTCGGTCCATTGCTCCCCCAATGCACCGAACGCGCGATAAACTTCTGGATTTCCGTTTTTGGGCATCCGGACTCCGAAAAAGGCAAGTAAATAGCCGATTTTCGACATTTTTTTCCTGCTGAATCCAAATCCGGTCTCGGATTAGCCTAAAACCCTTTCTAAAATTCGATGAAAGCTGCCGAAGATAGGTTTGATCCAGAAACCTCACTGAGTCCGTCCAACGCATCTATTTGACCGCGTTGCGGGTCCGACACCACCTCTAATAGGTGTTCCACTACATGGGTCATGGGAAAGCTGCACGGGGGTCGGGGTCACTACAATAAGGGTTCAGGAATCCCAATAGGTCGGTGCCTAGAACCCCAATAAAATAAGAACATACTCCAGGCTCCTCCTTTCGAAGTTCTCGATCCCTTACAGTTCGGGAAAACAACTCCCTCCGTAAGACATCCGGAAGAAACCAACTAGGGTCCGAAAGTTCCGGAAGACTAACACCTACAACCCTATCAACAAGAACAGGTTCCAGACACAGCCCCCGTAGCTTTCATCCCAAATATGGAAACAGCCCCTCAAACCCAGATCAATCAAACCCCCTTCGGGCGGGAAAGTTTGCAAGAAAATATGACAGTTATTATCAAAAACTATTTTTTATTTAAGACGCCCAGTTACAATGAATTTTAGTTGTTTAAGAAAAAATCAGTTAAAACAAGTTTTATTTTCAAACCCCGAAGAACTAATGCCTTCGCCCAATCAAACAAGAACAGGTTCCGGCGACCCTTCGAAATCGAAAGGAAAACATCGATTTACTGAAATCATGTGTGTCCAAAACAGTCTGGGTTCAGGGTCCTGCCATCATTAGTACATTACTGCCATAAACACAGTGACGATGAAAAGATCAGAGAAAACTCGACAACCCGGAATCACCGTTTACTCAACGGCTTCGACACCGACATAAGACTAGCAACCGCTATCAGACTCACACTCGGTCCCCAGACACGAGTGTCAATGCATCCCACAATAACCTGACCACTCGGCCCGCTAACCGGGCGAGGAGAAATTCCAAGTCCAGGGAATAAATAATACAAAATGTGGGAAAACTAGAACATGAAGAAAACTAGCCCAAGTGAGGGTTTTCTACTAGTCTGGTCAAATACATGCAGTCATATGACGAGGTGCTAGTCAAGGTTCCAATATTTCATTATCACAAGAGATGGATGATTTACTAAGTATTCATGCTTGCATCTTGGTCCACAAAAAGAGTGCTTATTAATCATGCATGCATACTATAACGTAGAATTAGTATGTTGTCCGCTAATTTTGGAAGATATCCAACCCACCTGAAACTCGCTAATCCAAAGTCTGACAAAGCTGAAACTGAACTTGAGTGATCCTCAGGTTCCCCTGATTCCAACGCTCCAAATATCGTCAGAAAACTCGTCCTGGTCACTGAGATATAAGCCGAACATTGCGGTAAGGTCAAATCACTCAAAACAGTAATCCTCTTGCACAATAGTCCACAAAATTGGAAATTACTCTCTACGAGATGCCCACCAAAAATCCCAGGAAAAATACGGTTGTGATCCTTGCGAAGTGTAGATAGAAATCGAGCCCTTAAACTCCCAGTTCTGACAACCGTAGCCCGAGAAAGTGCAAGATTACTCCTCCGCTGTCCAGAAAAGTGTCACATAAAAATGGTGTCTAAAGATACTATAAGAAGTCCAATAAAAACTCAAAATGGAGTAGAGCAATGTGTATGTAAATCGAAGGCCTACCTGTTGCGAAAACGATGCCGTAAAAATCGGCAAAAAACTCTAAGAACTCAGCTCAGGGGATCTTACAGACGAAGAGTCGACAGAAAAGACCGATGTCGAAGAAACATCGCGACTCTCAAGATCTGGTAGCGAGTATCAAAAAATATCAAACGATCTCCAAAATTTCTCTAAAACCCCAAAAAGTGTATAAGACTCGAAGAAGAATTCACTGTAAAAAACGGCTCCCAAATCGGATCTCCAGAAGGCCCTCAAAATGCATCCACAATGTCATATTTATAGGCTGAAATCCATGAAGACTTGGATTTCGGGTCAATGGGCCGGATTCTGGCACCCGAATCCACACAGTGGCGCCCTAATCCACGTGGCCCGATCTCAGCCGTCCACGCAGAGCGCCCGAAACCATGGGATCGTGCCACGTGTCCACACATCCTCATGCTCCGTGCGCCCGGTGCACGCCTGGCGGCTGCGCCCGCTAATGAAAGCGTGCCGCGTGTCCCACGTGGTCCACGTGCAGTCCACGCCCCCGGGTCTACGCAGCGGGTCTTCCGGATCCTGTCGGCCAATCACAAGCTGCCACGTGGCGCCGCCCCGCAATCGCGATTGACGAAGCTCGCCCAATCGGGCGCTGCCACGTGGTGGTGAACCTTTTCCCTGGTCCCGGTGCACGTGCCTGGCCGTGGACCAGCCCCCCCGCGGCCGCGCCTGCCCAAGCTCGCACCGCCACGCTCCGCCGCCTGCCCGCCGCCGCCGGCGCTGCCTAGCCGGTCGAAACAGTAACCCTAGCCCTAAATGTCACGCCCCGGGGGTTCGAACGCGCGGAAGACGAGCCACCGACGCTCCTTGACCGGCTGGCTTGTGTATATTATTTTTTTTTTTTGAAGAGGATCCGCCCCGGTGTGCGCACAGACCCGCCGCATATGCAAATTCACCCCGCCCGCGGACGGACGGAGTCTCCTTTGCATATGCACGGCGTTCTGGATACATGATACGTCTCATACAGCTTTAACCACATTAGTTCAAGGCACAGTTGCATCCAGCATTCGACTACATGTAAATTTTAAAAGAGGCCGAATGTTTATAAGGATAAATCATCACAGGGTTTTGAAAGCGGCGCCCACCCGGCACCCATATTTCCTTTTAAAACGGTTTTCGCAGACAGTTTTTATTTGTACTTCAAGGCGGCCAAGAGGAAGGAAAGAGTCCACACACATAGCAGTTATAAAGTAAGAAGAGGGCAACATCCACGTCGATCCCACGGGGGTATCGCACACCACATCTAGCTAATATGTTTAATAAAGTAAAAGGGTAGAGAGCCATCTAAAGATAAGCCACTCTAAGTCCTCCAAACATCGTAGGCGCGACCTCACCAGCGTCTCAACACTCACCCCTGGACGAACCTGTCACAAAGTGGGAAGTCAGTGACTAGAAATGGCACAATATGCAAAAAGGGCAAAAATAACTCAAACCACAATATCCGGAGCAACCCCCATTTTGAATTGCCGTATGGTCGACGTTAATAACGACCTACCCTGAATCAAATAAAACCGGGCACCTTTCCCGACCAACACACCGAGCGCCTACCCCGGTGTCCCCTGCCGAGCCCCTACCTCGGCCGCCGGGCACCCGCCCCAGCTTCACCGCTCACACCCCCCTCCCGCAGGGGCCCCCATTCCTAACGTCACCGACACGTGGGGTACACGGGTCAATGTACCACTTTTCCGAAAAAGCACACCCTCGCGGTGGTCAAACCGCCGGTGTGCGTGTAGCAAACAAGAGCCTCATAACGATTAGATAATTTACGAGCAATATTTATATATGTATATGGGGTTAGTATCATAATCCGCAATTATTTAAGCTCCATTCATGCCCGAACATGCAAATTGTGTGACTTACGCCTTTTTCCATACACCCTGGAAATTACACCCACCTTGAGGGAAGTCTAGAGGTTGGTTCGTCCCGTCCTTCACGCCCGTCGAGCTTAAGATGTCCCATACTCCTGGTGGAACAACAGAAAGCTCAGACTTAAATTACTAAGACTAAAAGCCGACTAAGGAAAATGCTGAGGGGCGGGGGATCCGGCGCAATCCCCGGACTTCGTGCGGCACCCACCTTCGCACGACACCGACCCGTGCGCCGCGCGCAAGATCCGCGGGCCGTTCCGCGCGGTCCTCAACCTGCATGCCGCGCCGTTGTACCACCCGTGGCGCGGCGGTCCCGTGCGGCGGTGCGCCGCGCGGGCGCCTCGCCCGCGGGCGGCCCCGCGCGGCATCGGCCACGCGGCGCCCCGTGTGCGGGCGGCCCCGCGCGGCTGCGCGCCGCGCGGGCGCCCCGCGCGGCATCGCCGCCGGGCCCCGCCCGCGCGCGGCCCCGCGCGGCGCCGGCCCGCGCGCGTGCGCGCCCCGCCCGCGGGCGGACCGCGCGGCTGCGCGCCGCGTGGGCGCCCGCCCGCGCGCGGCCCCGCGCGACGCCGGCCTCGCGGGCGGCCCCGCGCGGGCGCCCCCCGCGCGCGGCCCGCGCGACGCCGCCGGCGGCGGCCCCGCGCGGCTGGCGCGCCGCGCGGCGCCCCACCCGCGGGAGGCCCAGCGCGGCGTGCCGCGCGGCGGTGGCGTCCGTCGTCGCGCCGCCCGCCCTCACCCCGTGACGGTGGCTCGGCGGCCCGACGACCACATGACCTTAACCTTAACCTAACCAAAAAAATAAAATAAATAGAAATACTAGCGTTACCTTGGTTTGCGAGGGATGAGCCGGGGATCGTGGATTCTGAGCAGGAGTCGAAAGGGAGTGGATTGTCGTTCTTCCTCTCCTCATATCCTCCGGATCCTGGAAACCCTAGCCGCTCAGACGAGGAGAAGAGAGAAAAAGAAAAGGGGCATATGAAAAGGAAAACCCTAATACTCCCCCCCTTTTATATTTTCGTACGTAGCCTATAATAATAAAAATAATAAAAATAATAATAATAATAATAATAATAATAATAATAATAAAAATAATAATAATAATAATAATAAAAAAATTACAGATAAGCATTTGGCGTCTGGCCGGTGCTTGGAAAAGCGTGCGGACGTTCGCACGGATCCCGGAACGCCGAAAGAGGGGGTCCAAACTTAAAAATTAAATTCCGGGAGATTCCGGGGTCGGAATTCAAATCCGATCGCACCACCGTTCCCCGTTTCGCGAGCTCTAACGCTTAAAATTTCCCGCGAGCCCCGACGGACCATCCAGAATTAATCAAAAAATTGCACCCGCCGGATACTCCTCCCGTGGGAAGAAAAAGAGAACAACTGGGAGAAAATAGCGGGTCTTACATCACTCACCACTAAAAACAAGTTTTGTCCTCGAAACTTAACTCTCATCTGCAGTAAACAAGTTAGGATAGCACTCCTTCATTTTCGACTCCGGTTCCCAGGTCGCCTCGCGTTCCTCCTGGTTGCTCCAAAGCACTTTTACATAGGGGATTGATCGATTCCGTAGCCTTTTGTCTTCTCGCGCTAGGATCCGCACCGGCACTTCCTTGTAACTTAGGTCCTCCTTGAGCTCAATCGCGGTGACATCGAGCACCCGTGACGGGTCGGGGAGGTACTTCCGAAGCATAGACACGTGGAACACATCGTGCACCCAGTCAAGGTGGGGCGGTAGGGCGAGGCGATAGGCCACCGGACCAACGCGCTCTAGGATTTCGAAGGGCCCTACGTAGCGTGGGGTCAACTTGCCTCTCAGCCCGAACCGTCTCACCCCTTTGGACGGTGAAACCCGCAACAACACATGCTCCCCCACCTGGAACTCCAAGTCGCGGCGCCTCTGATCCGCGTAGCTCTTCTGTCGGCTTTGGGCGGTCACCAGCCGCTGCCTAATGAGGTGTACCTTTTCCTCGGTCTCTGCAACCAAATCCGGCCCCAAGAATTTTCGCTCTCCCAGATCGTCCCAACAGATCGGAGACCTACAGCGCCTGCCATACAGGGCTTCGTACGGTGCCATGCGGATGCTAGCCTGGTAGCTGTTGTTGTAGGCGAACTCCACTAGAGGTAGGTGGCGTGACCATCCGTCTCCAAAGTCAAGTACGCAGGCTCGGAGCATATCCTCGAGGATCTGAATTACCCGCTCGGACTGTCCGTCCGTTTGAGGGTGAAAGGCTGTGCTGAAGTGCAGCTTGGTTCCCAAGGCTCGCTGTAAGCTCTGCCAAAAGTTCGAAACAAACCTCGTGTCCCTGTCCGAGGTGATTGATGCTGGTACCCCGTGTAGTCTCACAATTTCACTGATGTAGACCTGAGCCAGTCGATCGCGCGTCCAGGTCGTGTGGACGGGCAAGAAGTGAGCTGACTTGGTTAACCGATCCACAATGACCCAGATGGCGTCATGTCCTTGTTGCGATCGCGGGAGCCCTGTAACAAAGTCCATGGTTATTTGCTCCCATTTCCATTCCGGCACTGGTAGTGGCTGCAGCATTCCTGCCGGCCGTTGGTGCTCCACCTTTACTTGTTGGCAGATCAAACAGTGTGCCACGAAATGTGTCACGTCTCTCTTCAGCTTCGGCCACCAAAAGGTCTGCCTGAGATCTCTGTATATTTTGGTGCCTCCAGGGTGTACCGCGTATGGGGCGCAATGCGCTTCGGTCAAGATTTCTTTCTTCAGATCTGGCAGATCGAGCACGCATATCCGCCCTCGGAATCGGAGTATTCCGTCCGTCCCTTCCGAAAAGTCTCCCTCTGGTTCAGGGGAGATTCTAGTTCGTTCCAATTATAGTTGTGGGTCGGTTCCCTGCCCTTCTCGGATCCTCTCGATCAATGTGGGCGCGACCACCAAGGCCATCAGTTGCTCGACCGTCCCTGCCGGTACCACTTCCAATTGTAATCGCGAGAATTCCGCGATCGGGCCCTCCTATTGGGTAATCCTCTTTGCCGCCGTCCCTTCCGCTCGCCCCTTTCTACTCAGGGCATCCGCCACCACGTTTGCCTTTCCCGGGTGGTACTGGATTGTAAGGTCGTAGTCCTTCAGCAACTCCAACCACCGTCTCTGCCGCAGGTTTAATTCCTTTTGAGTGAAGAGGTACTTGAGGCTTTGGTGATCCGAGAATACGTTGCAGTGGATGCCATAAAGGTAGTGCCTCCAAAGTTTTAGAACAAAGATGACCGCGGCAAGCTCGAGGTCGTGTATCGGGTAGTTCCGTTCGTATTCTTTGAGCTGCCGGGAGGCGTAGGCTATTACTTTCTCCTGTTGCATCAGCACGCCTCCCAATCCAACTCGAGAGGCGTCGCAATATACCTCGAAGTCCTCCCCTGGTGTCGGCAGCGCCAGTACCGGTGCTCTGGTCAGTCTCCTTTTGAGCTCTTCAAAACCCTCTTGGCATTGGGCCGTCCATACGAATTTTTCCCCTTTACGGGTCAGGCGGTTCAGGGGAGTCGCAATCTTCGAGAAACCTTCGACGAAGCGTCTGTAGTATCCTGCCAGGCCTAGGAAGCTACGGACCTCCGTTACCGAGGTCGGCTGGGGCCAATCAGTTACTGACTCTATCTTCTTCGGGTCCACCGCGAGTCCTGCGGCTGAGATAATATGTCCCAAAAATCTCACTTCGCGCAGCCAGAACTCGCACTTCTTGAGTTTGGCGAATAATTTCTGTTCTCTGAGCGTCTGTAGTACGATTCGCAAATGCTCCTCGTGCTCCCCATCAGTGGGTGAATAAATTAAGATGTCGTCAATGAACACCACTACAAACCGATCCAGATAGGGCCGGAAGATTCGGTTCATCATATCCATAAACACTGCTGGGGCGTTGGTGAGCCCGAACGGCATTACCGTGAATTCGTAGTGGCCGTACCGGGTCCGAAAGGCCGTCTTTGGGATGTCCTCGTCCCGCACCCTGAGCTGGTGATAGCCTGACTGTAAGTCAATCTTAGAGAAGACAGTCGCTCCCCTCAGCTGGTCGAAGAGGTCATCTATTCTCGGCAAGGGGTACTTATTCTTCACCGTGACCTTATTAATCTCCCGGTAGTCGATACACAGTCGCAAGCTTCCGTCCTTCTTATGCACGAAGAGCACCGGCGCGCCCCAAGGCGACGCACTCGGCCTGATGAATCCTTTGTCTAGAAGGTCTTCGAGTTGCGCCTTTAGTTCATTTAGTTCTGCGAAGGCCATTCTGTACGGCGCTTTCGTGATTGGCCGAGTGTTAGGTTGAAGCTCGATCGAAAACACGACCTCCCGCTCTTGGGAGGCATCCCGGGCAGTTCGGTGGGGAAAACATCAGGAAAGTCTCTCACAGCCGGAATGTCGGAGAGTGCCTCAGAGGGTTTCGTGGCCAGGTTTACCGACGCCAAAAAGGCCACGCACCCTCCCTTAATCAGCTTCCGAGCGCGTGACGCGGAAATGACGGGAGAGAAGGTGACACTCTTGCACGCCAGGTATACGTTTTCCGGGAACTCGGGGTACATTAGCCGCACCTGGCATTTTTCGCAGTCAATCACCGCCTGGTACCACGTGAGCCAGTCCATCCCCAGGACGACATCGTACTCCTTTAAAGGGATAACTACTAAATCCCAGGGGCAAGACAGCCTCCCTATCTTTATCGGGCAGGAGGGTATAAAATTGCAAGCCTCTAATGACCCCCCCACGGTTTGGACAGACAACACACTAGGTAGGGGTCTCCCCTCAATACTATGAGTCAAAGCAAAATCACGTGACATAAACGAGAGAGTCGCTCCGGTATCAAAAAGAGTTCTAGCACGGTAAAGAGACGCGCGAGTGGTACCTGCGACAACGTGCTCCGATGGGTACGCCTCCTGGGGGTTCATCGTGTAGACTCGTCCTCCTGATTGGGGTGGTCGGTCCCCTGCCGGTCGTGGCGCTGGTGGTCTGGGGGCCGATGTCATCGGGGCCTTGCCTCGCCCCGCGTGCTGAGGTGCTGGCGCAGAGGCTGCTGAAGATGTGGCACCTTGGTTCAGGGGGCAGTTGAAACGGAAATGCCCCTGTTGGCCACATCGGAAACAGTGGTCCTGTCGCTTAGCGCACTCCGTCACCCGGTGCGCCCCGCCGCAGATGACGCAGGGCCTATCGTCCGATCTCTGTCCTCCTGTTGGTGAGCTCTGGGCCCCCTGTTGGGACCTCCACCGCTTGGACCGAGCACTGCGGACCGGCCCAATCACAAGCCGCCACGTGGCAGCCGGCGGTCCACGGCCCCTCCCATGCACCGAAATTCAACGAAAACTTCCGGGAGTCCGTTTTTGGGCATCCGGACTCAGAATCAAACAAGCAAATAGCCATTTTCAAGCGTTTTTCCGCGCTGAATCCAAATCCAACCTCTGTTTGGCCCAAAACCATTTCGAAAATTCGACAAATGCAGCCGAAGGCCAATCCAGCTGTGGATAACACACAAGGTCCATCTGTGGCATCTCTTTTATGCACTATGGGCCAGATACACCAACACTAGGTGTTCTACACCAAGGTTCATGGGAGAAGCAACACGGGGGTCAGGGTCACCACATCCTCCCCCACTAAAAAAAAGTTTCGTCCCCGAAACTAAAACACACCACAACAACAAAACTAAAACAATCAAATCAACCAAAGAACACAAACACTAAACTAACAAGAAAGGTACGGCTCCACCAGCAGAAAAGACATCAACCCCAACCCTCGATTTAGAAACAGCTGAAATTAGCGAGAAGTCCAAAAATTTCGAAAGATCAGTGCCTTCGCCCCAATCAAACAAGAACAGGTTCGGGCACTGTCTCCATTTCTGGAGCAATCTTTCGAAGTTTTCGTCCTGTTCGAAAATTTCAGTACAAAGGCGAAAAAAGTGAGAGAAGTGTTGGTGCTGTTCCTGCTGTGGCTACAAAAACGAATGCTACCACTAACGAGACTCCTAAGGACGCAACCCCTAGTCCTAAACGTCACAACTGCTCCCGAGGTGGCGCCTGTCCAAAGTCGCTGAAGCTGCTGCTACAGGAAGGGTACGCTGACAACCCGAGGAAACGAACTCCTCCTGTCCAACTCGCAGAAGGGTAACTGCTCTCATTCCATTATCAGTCATAGCACTGTACCGCACCAACCAGTCCAACATGTGTGCTCAAACCAAGTCCTGGAGCTGTCCTTGAATCGTCACATCAGCCGGTGAAGTCCCAAGTCTCAACTGCACTGATCATACACCGCGAACCTCCTCTACTCGAAGGATACAGGGCAGAATCCATCGCTAAAACATGTAGCAAAATTCCTAACCCACACCCATGCAAAGATGCTGATGCAGAAGCTCAACTAAGCTAACAGAAATAAATCATACCTGCTGCGACATGAACCGCTGCCGGGTGTCCTCCACCAGGGCTGCCTAAACCCGTCCACTGGGTGCCGCAGGTCGTCGTCCCGTCTGTCCCGACGCCGTGGCCCACTCTATCTGATGGTGTGCCGGAGGGGCTTCCGCTGCATGGATAGGCAAGGGGGTGCTGTCGCAAGCGGCCGCACTGACAAAATGGCCTGGGGGCAAGCTGCGCGGAAATGTCCCAACTCTCCACAGAGGAAACACCGCCCCTGTCTCTGATCACACTGCGGTGGTGGATGAGGCCCGCCACAGATGACACAATGCTCCTGTCGCTGCTGCCGGTACTGCTGCTGCTGCGGGGGCCCACCTGATCTCCGGTGCCTACGAAACCCACGACCCTCAGGATGGGATCGTGGAGGTCTCGGAGGTCCCTGCCGGCTCGACTGACCCTCATCCTCCGGTGCTGGGCGCTTCGCCCCCGAAATCTCTACGGGAGCTGGGGCCACCCCGACCATAACCGTCTCTCCGTGCTCCACATAGAGGGCCTGCTCCATAGAGGCATCCAGAGTCTGCAATCTCTGCGAGCGGACAAACTGGTAGGTATCACGGCGCAGTCCTCGCTCAAACATGTAGATTCGGTGCGCCTCATCCCTAGCCGCGTGGGGTACACAAGCCAACAACTGGTTGAACTCTGCGATGTACTCATGCACCGGCCGATCTCCCTGTCGGAGATTCCTCAGCTGCTCCTCCATCCTCTGCCTAACGCTCTCCGGGAAAAAGGCTCCAAGAAGTAGACTGCGGAACTCCGCCCAAGTAAGCAGCTGGGTCCCAGGTGGACCAACTGGTCGAACGCGCCGCCACCAGGCATCGGCGTTGCACTCCAAAAAGTGAGTCGCCAAGAAGACCCGAAACCGATCCTCCACGAACAAACTCTCAAAGTGACGCTCCATGGCCGTGATCCACGACTCTGCCTCCCACTGCTCCGAACTCTGCCCCGAGAAACGAGGTGGGTTAAACTGACGGAATCTCAACAACAAATCCACCACCTCTCGCTGCTCTGCCCGGGTCAACTGCCCAGCCGTCCCGGACGGCTGTCTACCGGTATCTGGTGCAATGGGGGCTACCTGCACTGCTGGTACAACTGGGGGTGCCACCGCTGGCGACGAAGGTGCGGGGAAACTCCCTGGGGGTGCTACAACTGGCTGTACCCTCTGCTCCAGCAAAAGCATCATCCGACCCATGGTCTCCTCCTGGCGCCGTGTAGCCTCCTCCTGGCGCTGCGAGGCCTCCTCCTGGCGTCGTAAGGTCTCCTCCTGGCGCTGCGAAGTCTCTTCCTGGCGCCGAATAGCCTCTGACAACTGAGCCATCTGTGCCCGAAGCTCCAGCACCTCTCTCTGCTGACCCCGTGCTGGCTCCTCCCGCCCAGGCTCATCGGAGGGGGAAGGCTGAGAACGCGTCTGTACCCTGCGTCGGGGAGGCATCGTGCCCACCTGCAATCCACATGCAAACATCAGGACAGTACCAAACAACACTCGACCCAATCTAGCGAAAGTCTAAGACATGTCATCCGTTCCCTAGCATTATGTTGTCTGCAGCCAACATAATCGCTTAGGAGAATAAACATGCCAGTCACTCATCCCATCCCTTGGAAGAGGTATAGAACTCAATCAGGACTCTCGCTAACAGTCACGACGCTCACGTAGTCATCCTAATGTCCAACCACAATCCTAGGGTTTCTAAGTCCACAATGACCTACAACCTAGGCTCTGATACCACCTAATCTGTCACGCCCCGGCGTCGAAACTGCGACCCGAGCTCGCCAACAGATCCGCCGCCCATACGGGAAGCCCCGTATAGACGAAGCGACTAACCTGCAAAAGATCAACTATACTATACAGATATCAGAGCTGAAAGTAAAACTGCTAGAAATAAAACTATATACAAACCAAGATCTCAACAAAATACAATAATCTCTCGAGCAGTAAAATAAATACAACTCTATACCTCACTACAAAGTTCTCTCAACATGAACTCTCAAAAGTAATAAGGGTACATCTACTCTCAGGGCGACGACTGGTAGGGATCTAGCTCGCGACTCCCTTACCTCGATCAGAAGAAGCAGCAACAGGAGCAACTGGAACAGGAGTAGAAGTCCCTGTGGGAAAAGACACCACGACGGGTGTGAGAACTACGTCCCAAGTAGTTCTCAGTGGGTGCCGCCAACAAGCCCGACGGTCTGCCCACTAAGTCTACTAGAGGCATAAAGTAACAATAATAATACTAAAATGAAAGGGCTGGAAAAGTAACTCTACAGCTACTATGCCTCTATCTAGATGCTCAAGAAAATGAAACAGATGGAAACATGATGCATCTACTAGCTCACACAGTACAGTCACCCAATCTACACTGACTGCCGCATAGGGTCCAGTCAAACCTGCGCCTACCTACTGCCGCACATCCTCAACAGGACGGGACTTACGTAGGGCCCGTGGCTGCCACTAACTGGCCCAGCCAGAGGGACGGCGTCCGTAACTGCCACTAACTGGCCCAGTCAGAGGGACGGCGTCGACAAGTCGCGATACAGAAGTAACATATCCACCCCGGGCGTGGCTCTCGAGGGGAGCGACCCCACCGAGGAAAAAGGTATCCGCGCACTCTGTCGAGCTCAAAGTGGCACTGCAGGCTATAGTCAAAATCCACGCTCACGTCTGAACGGAAAGACTCAGAATCCACAAACATCTCGCACAACAGTCGGAGCACTCTCGACGACTCAGCTGATCAGCTCACGCGAAACACGAGACACAAGCCTCACCAACAGTTCACAGCACAACACACTGGATGGAGATACTCCACAGCCAGGACCACCGTCCACCAGACGGCTACCACGACAGAACACTAAACTCACAGGAAAGACCGACACCATAAGGGTTCGAAAACCCGATAGGCCGGTGCTTAGAACCCTATCAAACAAGAACAGACTCTAGGCTCCGCCTATCGAAGTTCCCGACCCCTTATAGTTCGGGAACACCACAACCTCGGTACAACACGCAGAAAACACCAACCAGGGCCCGAAAGTCCCGGGGGACCTACACCTACAACCCTATCAAACAAGAACAGGTTCCAGGCTCGGCCCCCGTGGCTTTCGTCCCGACAAAGGAACGGCCCCTAGAACCCAGACCACTCGAATCCTTTCGAGTGGGGAGATTTACAGGAAAAGGTGACATTTGTTATTGAAAACCATTTTAATCTGGAAGAAATCCATATTTAATGATTTTAGTTCTTTTTAGAAAAACAGTTATAAAACAAGTGCTTTACCCAAACCCCGAAGGGCTGATGCCTTTGTCCAATCAAACAAGAACAGACTCCAGCGGCCCTTCGATGCTTGGAAGAAAACATTAGTAGACTAAAAATCATGTGTATGTCAAAAAGGGTTCTGGGTTCTAGGTCCAGCTAACACTAGTAAACTACTGCCACTAACACAGTGGCGACAACCCAAACAGGGGAAAACAAGATCTCTCGGGTCCACCGTTTACCCCAAACGGTTCCCGATACAGACAAGCGAACCCTACATCTACCAGACTCCACTCTGCTCCCAAGCACGAGTGCAAATGCATCCCACACTAAAAAGAAGTCCCGACCGCTCGGCCCACTACCCGGGCGAGGATAACACTAAGTCCAGGAATGAAACATAGAGTGTGGATGTCTAAACATAAATAACCCTAGCCCAAGTGAGGGTTTTCTACTGGTCTGGTTACACATGCAACATATGACGGGGGTGCTAGGTCAGGTTCCAAGAGAACAAATATTTAACATGTGGTAGGAAGCAGAAGAGATCATCAGATAAACACAAGGAATGATAACACTCAAATTCTAGTATGCTACCAAGTCAAATCCCTATCATGCATGATTCTATATTAATAGAATTAGCGCACAGTCCATAGATCCTGAAAGCAAAGCCACCACCCACCTGAAGGTGCTAACTGTCCGGAGTTGTACAGCTGAGAAAACCAGAAAAATAACAACTCTATGTCCAACAGGTCCAGCACAGTCCACAATCCCTCCTGCAGACAGGGCTCCAAAAATTCTGAAATAAATACCACAGCGTTCCTCGCGTCGATAGCTTCGAAACGGATACCTCCGGGAAGATCTCAGGAAATTCTAAAAAAAATACCACGATGATCCTTGCGTCGAGTAGATGAAAAAAGTCTATAAGCACGTCCTGATCCGAGATCTGTGCGCGAAGATCTCCTCAAAAGAAGCTGCTGCCCTCTCCAAAAACTCACAGCAAGAAGGGTTCCAATGAGCACGAGAAAACACCTCGAAAAAACGCAAAATCTGAAAATGTTCGAGAAACCAAAATCGTAGCCTCACCTGTTACGAATCTAGCAGCGAAGAAATCGCTCGAAAAGATGGTCGGAGTAGGTCGGGGAGCTCGTACACCGAAGAGCGACGGAAAAAACACCGAAGAAAGAGCGTCGCGCCGCGCCAAGAAAATGAGAATCTCGAAAAGCGTGCCCCCAAAAATCCCCAAACTCTGCAGAAGGAAGCTTGACAGTGCGAGGATCAACTTTGGTAAAGAGCTCTTGGCGGTTTGAAGCTCGGAAGTGCCAAAAAGTTGAAGAAGAAGGGAGCTCGGGCCTTATATAGGCCGCGGAAAAAACAAATGAAGAAATACCAAGGGGGTCCCCACTTTCGGGCGCACCCGAACTTTCGGGCGCCCGAATTCGGGCGCAGGGCGAGTTACTGTAGCCGCCCGGAAAATCCTGGTGCGGCCACGTCACCTGCACAGCAGACAGCTGTGCGGGGCGCGCCGGGAGTGGCCACGTGGCACTCCCGGTGACCGACACGTGTCCCGCACAGCAAACAGCTGTGCGGGGCGCGTGCGGTGCCGCCGCGTGGCACCTACCCGGTCAAACGGGTAGGTGGCGCCCGCCAGTGGCAGGGCGACACGTGGCCCTGCCACTGTCGCGGTCACACGTGCGGGCAGGGCGCCGCCCTGGCCGCCTGCCACGCACGCGCCCCGAGGCGCCCGTCCGCCGCTCCGTGCGCCGCGCCTCGTGAGCCCGTGAATAGCGTGACGACACGTGTCCCCTGCACCCGGTCCACGCACCCAACTTTGGTTTCGTGGACCGCGCCGCATGCACCGACCAACCGGGGACTGCCACACGTCCACCCGCCTTGGTCCATGCACCGCCGCGACATTCTGTAGACCGCGCATCACGAGCCCGCCAATCAGGCGGCGCCACGTGTCCATGCGCCGGGTCCGTGCACCCAGCCGCGCCCCTCTGTGGACCGAGCGCTGCGGACCGGCCCAATCACAAGCCGCCACGTGGCAGCCGGCGGTCCACGGCCCCTCCCATGCACCGAAATTCAGCGAAAACTTCCGGGAGTCCGTTTTTGGGCATCCGGACTCAGAATCAAACAAGCAAATAGCCGTTTTCAAGCGTTTTTCCACGCTGAATCCAAATCCAACCTCTGTTTGGCCCAAAACCATTTCAAAAATTCGACAAATGCAGCCGAAGGCCAATCCAGCTGTGGATGACACACAGGGTCCATCTGTGGCATCTCTTTTATGCACTATGGGCCAGATACACCAACACTAGGTGTTCTACACCAGGGTTCATGGGAGAAGCAACACGAGGGTCAGGGTCACCACATCCTCCCCCACTAAAAAAAAAGTTTCGTCCCGGAAACTAAAACACACCACAACAACAAAACTAAAACAATCAAATCAACCAAAGAACACAAACACTAAACTAACAAGAAAGGTACGGCTCCACCAACAGGAAAGTCATCAACCCCAACCCTCGATTTAGAAACAGCTGAAATTAGCGAGAAGTCCAAAAATTTCGAAAGATTAGTGCCTTCGCCCCAATCAAACAAGAACAGGTTCGGGCACTGTCTCCATTTCTGGAGCAATCTTTCGAAGTTTTCGTCCTGTTCGTAAATTTCAGTACAAAGGCGAAAAAAGTGAAAGAAGTGTTGGTGCTGTTCCTGCTATGGCTACAAAAACGAATGCTACCACTAACGAGACTCCTAAGGACGCAACCCCTAGTCCTAAACGTCACAACTGCTCCTGAGGTGGCGCCTGTCCAAAGTCGCTGAAGCTGCTGCTACAGGAAGGGTACGCTGACAACCCGAGGAAACGAACTCCTCCTGTCCAACTCGCAGAAGGATAACTGCTCTCATTCCATTATCAGTCGTAGCACTGTACCGCACCAACCAGTCCAACATGTGTGCTCAAACCAAGTCCTGGAGCTGTCCTTGAATCGTCACATCAGCCGGTGAAGTCCCAAGTCTCAACTGCACTGATCATACACCGCGAACCTCCTCTACTCGAAGGATACAGGGCAGAATCCATCGCTAAAACATGTAGCAAAATTCCTAACCCACACCCATGCAAAGATGCTGATGCAGATGCTCAACTAAGCTAACAGAAATAAATCATACCTGCTGCGACATGAACCGCTGCCGGGGTGTCCTCCACCAGGGCTGCCTAAACCCGTCCACTGGGTGCCGCAGGTCGTCGTCCCGTCTGTCCCGACGTCGTGGCCCACTCTATCTGATGGTGTGCCGGAGGGGCTTCCGCTGCATGGATAGGCAAGGGGGGTGCTGTCGCAAGCGGCCGCACTAACAAAATGGCCTGGGGGCAAGCTGCGCGGAAATGTCCCAACTCTCCACAGAGGAAACACCGCCCCTGTCTCTGATCACACTGCGCTGGTGGATGAGGCCCGCCACAGATGACACACTGCTCCTGTCGCTGCTGCCGGTACTGCTGCTGCTGCGGGGGCCCACATGATCTCCGGCGCCTACGAAACCCACGACCCTCAGGATGGGATCGTGGAGGTCTCGGAGGTCCCTGCCGGCTCGACTGACCCTCATCCTCCGGTGCTGGGCGCTTCGCCCCCGAAATCTCTACGGGAGCTGGGGCCACCCCGACCATAACCGTCTCTCCGTGCTCCACATAGAGGGCCTGCTCCATAGAGGCATCCAGAGTCTGCAATCTCTGCGAGCGGACAAACTGGTAGGTATCACGGCGCAGTCCTCGCTCAAACATGTAGATTCGGTGCGCCTCATCCCTAGCCGCGTGGGTACACAAGCCAACAACTGGTTGAACTCTGCGATGTACTCATGCACCGGCCGATCTCCCTGTCGGAGATTCCTCAGCTGCTCCTCCATCCTCTGCTTAACGCTCTCCGGGAAAAAGGCTCCAAGAAGTAGACTGCGGAACTCCGCCCAAGTAAGCAGCTGGGTCCCAGGTGGACCAACTGGTCGAACGCGCCGCCACCAGGCATCGGCGTTGCGCTCCAAAAAGTGAGTCGCCAAGAAGACCCGAAACCGATCCTCCACGAACAAACTCTCAAAGTGACGCTCCATGGCCGTGATCCACGACTCTGCCTCCCACGGCTCCGAACTCTGCCCCGAGAAACGAGGTGGGTTAAACTGACGGAATCTCAACAACAAATCCACCACCTCTCGCTGCTCTGCCCGGGTCAACTGCCCAGCCGTCCCGGACGGCTGTCTACCGGTATCTGGTGCAATGGGGGCTACCTGCACTGCTGGTACAACTGGGGGTGCCACCGCTGGCGACGAAGGTGCGGGGAAACTCCCTGGGGGTGCTACAACTGGCTGTACCCTCTGCTCCAGCAAAAGCATCATCCGACCCATGGTCTCCTCCTGGCGCCGTGTAGCCTCCTCCTGGCGCTGCGAGGCCTCCTCCTGGCGTCGTAAGGTCTCCTCCTGGCGCTGCGAAGTCTCTTCCTGGCGCCGAATAGCCTCTGACAACTGAGCCATCTGTGCCCGAAGCTCCAGCACCTCTCTCTGCTGACCCCGTGCTGGCTCCTCCCGCCCAGGCTCATCGGAGAGGAAGGCTGAGAACGCGTCTGTACCCTGCGTCGGGGAGGCATCGTGCCCACCTGCAATCCACATGCAAACATCAGGACAGTACCAAACAACACTCGACCCAATCTAGCGAAAGTCTAAGACATGTCATCCGTTCCCTAGCATTATGTTGTCTGCAGCCAACATAATCGCTTAGGAGAATAAACATGCCAGTCACTCATCCCATCCCTTGGAAGAGGTATAGAACTCAATCAGGACTCTCGCTAACAGTCACGACGCTCACGTAGTCATCCTAATGTCCAACCACAAGCCTAGGGTTTCTAAGTCCACAATGACCTACACCTAGGCTCTGATACCACCTAATCTGTCACGCCCCAGCGTCGAAACTGCGACCTGAGCTCGCCAACAGATCCGCCGCCCATACGGGAAGCCCCGTATAGACGAAGCGACTAACCTGCAAAAGATCAACTATACTATACAGATATCAGAGCTGAAAGTAAAACTGCTAGAAATAAAACTATATACAAACCAAGATCTCAACAAAATACAATAATCTCTCGAGCAGTAAATAAATACAACTCTATACCTCACTACAAAGTTCTCTCAACATGAACTCTCAAAAGTAATAAGGGTACATCTACTCTCAGGGCGACGACTGGTAGGGATCTAGCTCGCGACTCCCTTACCTCGATCAGAAGAAGCAGCAACAGGAGCAACTGGAACAGGAGTAGAAGTCCCTGTGGGAAAAGACACCACGACGGGTGTGAGAACTACGTCCCAAGTAGTTCTCAGTGGGTGCCGCCAACAAGCCCGACGGTCTGCCCACTAAGTCTACTAGAGGCATAAAGTAACAATAATAATACTGAAATGAAAGGGCTGGAAAAGTAACTCTACAGCTACTATGCCTCTATCTAGATGCTCAAGAAAATGAAACAGATGGAAACATGATGCATCTACTAACTCACACAGTACAGTCACCCAATCTACACTTGTCACGCCCCGGGGGTTTCAATCAGCGGAAACGATTAGTAAAGAGGGTTTGTCTTGCGAATTTTTTTTTTTTTGAAATTCCTTTCTCCCCGGTGCGTGCCCAGACCCGCCGCATACACAGGATCTCTCTGTAAACGGACAGAGTCTCCCCTGTATATGCACGGCGTAGCACTCAGTACATGTTCCAATTCATACACAACCATTCGATCACAACAATTACTAACATACAACCAGCATTCTAGTTATTTAAGCGCATGGCCGATTCAATTTGGAAAGGATAAATCCACAGGTTTGAAAGAGCGCCCACCCGGCACTTATGTTTTGAAAACGAGTTTCGAAATCAGCATAAATCCACAAGGTTTTGAAAACGGTGCCCACACGACACCCAAGTTTTGAAATTCATTTCGCAATCCATAAATCCACAAGGTTTTGAAATCAGTGCCCACACGACACTTAGGTTTTAAAGACGGTTTTCGCAATCTTTTCTTTGGTTTTGCCTTTTCTTTGTTTTTTCCAAATGGCCAACAGAAATAAAAGGGAGAGCATCGCATAAGAAGATAAGTAACAGCAACTCGTACCGACATCCACGCCGACCCCACAAGGGTATCGAGAACCTCACGCATAACTACAGAGTAAATGAAATGCAAGAATAAAAGAAGAAATACAGTCCAGGGTTCCCAGCAACCCAGAAGCTCCTGCCCCGTCCTCACCGTCGCCTACCTCTCCCCCCGTCTGGTCCCTGTCACGAAGTGGGAAGTCAGTGACGGAGAAAATAGTGAAGCAGGAAAATACAGTAAAACGAACCGTGAAGATAACCGGAGCAACCACCCTCGCAAGAGGGAACGATAACCTGTACACCTGTATCCTGCCATACCCGGCCACACCGGACTACGAAACCGGCGGCCGTACCGTACCTGTAACACCCGACCGCGTCGGACAACTAAACCGACGAGTCGCACCGCTCGCACCTCGGCGCCTCAAACCCCACAACTAATAAGGGGCCCCACTACGTCACCTCGTGGGTATACACGGGTCAATAGACCACTTTTCCGGAAAAGCGCACCCTTGCGGTGGCCAAACCGCGGGTGCGCGTGTCGCAGCCTCGAGCACAGTAACCGTGAAGCAACGTATATATATGTGTACGTGAACCATGTGAAACAATATGTATAAACATCCAAGTGTAAGAGCCATATGAAGTGCCATATATATATTAAAGCGAAAGAACAGTAAAACTATAAATGATTAGTTGATGCTTTCCCTCACTGCTCTAACCCAAGCCTGAGATTCATATAAAATTTAGAACATCCCTCCCTTTTTCTATATTCCCTTTTTCTCTTTATTTTAAAAGTCGGCACAATCAAACGAGTAATGTCTACCACCCTTCGATCTTTAACCCAAGTACGCACAAGGTTGACCCCATCCAACAAGACACAATTTAATGTTAGAACTTAAAACAAAACCCACCTCAAACACGAAGAAAGGGACGTGTGGAAATTCCGACAGAAAAACCCTCACCGCGCGCCCGAACAGCTGTAACAAAAATTCATTCGTCAAAAACATCGTCGCGGTTTAAAACACTCAAAAACGGGGCGAACCGGGCTAAAAACGGAGCTCCTGGGCCCTTTTTCTGAAAGTGGGTGTACGGGTCCTTGCGTGGACCGGGTCCACGACGGCGGACAGCAAAGGCGTGGGCCGGGAGCACGCGGCGCGGTGGACCAGCGCCGTCTTTGGCCGGGCCGCGCACGGGTGCGGGCGCGCACCGGGTCCATGGCCCGCGCCGCTGCTGTGGCGCACGCCGGGTGCACGCCCGGGCGTGCACCGTGCGGCCTGGCGCACCGGCCCGTGCACCGGGTCCGCGTCCCCGGGCCGCGAGGGCGTGCGCCGGGTGCACGCCGGCCCGGTGGACCGCGCGGCCTGGCGCACAGATTTGTGCGCCGGGTCTGCGGTCCCGGGCCGGAGGGGCGTGCGCCGGGTGCACCCGGGCAGGTGGACCGCGGCCAGAAAACCCCAACGGTGCGTTCGTTTTCGGCTCCGATCGCGACCCCGCGATCACGGCGGCTTCGGCGATGACCCCGTGAACACGGTGACGGCGGCGGCGGCCTCCCGTTTAACCACGGCGGCGTCGGCCTCCTGTTTGGTCCCCGAAATCGCCTCGCACGTGGCACGAGACGAAGGAAAACCCCCCCCGACAATTCAAGGGATTTCCCTCCCCTTGCCCGAACAAGAACCGACACAAGAAACGAAACAAGAAACGAAACAAGAAAGCGAAAGCACGGCTCACCTTGTTTCCGTCGGCGCCGGGCGAAGGAGAGGGATCGTCCTTTTCGCGCTCGTCGGATCTTGCGGGGAGGCGATCAATCTCCTCCTTCTCCTCGTCAAGATTCCGGCTCTCGCGTCGCCTCGGTACGGGTGGGGGAAGGCTTGGGGTTTTCACGCGTACGAAAGGGGAAAAGAAAGGAGCGGGGAACCCTAATTCCCCCCCCCCTTTGGAGTTTAAGTCAGTTGTTTGGGTGCAGCCGACGGGGATTTGGTTCCCCAAACCCCTAAATTAACCCAATTAAATTAGATTAACATCGATTAAATAAAAATTAAGTTGAGTCGAGTTAAACTGAATTAAATCCAATTAAATTAAATTAAATCAAGTTTAATTAAACCCGGGTCTGGTTTACCTCTGCGAAGACGTGCTGACCCCCCGAACATCAACGACTTCAGGAATTTATTCCGGGAGATTCCGGGGTCGGAAAACTGATCCGATCGCGCCGCCGGTCTTCGTTTCGCGGGCTTTATTCTCTAAAAATACCCGCGAGCCCCGACGGCCTGCCCAAAACAACGCGAGAAAAATCGTACCCCGGACCCCTTAGCCGAAAAGCGGTTCGAAATAAATTCACAGGTAAGACCAAAAAGGGAAAATAAACCCGCGGTTACTACACCACTCACCTCTAAAAACGAGTTTCGTCCTCGAAACTCAAGCCCGGGTGGGAGTGAAAAGGTCGGGGTAGCACTCCCTCATCTTGGACTCCAGTTCCCAAGTTGCTTCCCGCTCCTCATGGTTGTTCCATAGTACTTTCACGTAGGGGATAGTTCGGTTTCGCAGTGATTTGTTTTCCCTTGCCAGGATTCTCACCGGGGTTTCCTCGAAGCTTAGGTCCTCCTTAAGTTCGAGTGCTGAGGCGTCCAGCACGTGTGACGGGTCGGGAAGATACTTCCGAAGCATCGAGACGTGGAACACGTCGTGAACTCGGTCGAGGTTTGGTGGTAGGGCGAGGCGGTAAGCTACTGGGCCAATACGCTCTAGAATCTCAAATGGCCCCACAAACCGTGGGCTCAGCTTGCCCTTTAGTCCGAAACGCTTGATTCCTCTGGATGGCGAGACCCGCAAAAACACGTGTTCCCCCACTTGAAATTCCAAGTCACGGCGCCTCTGGTCTGCGTAGCTCTTCTGCCGACTCTGGGCGGTCAGCAGGCGCTGTCTGATAAGGCGTACCTTCTCTTCAGTTTCCTCCACTAAGTCGGGTCCCAAGAGTTTCCGTTCTCCCAAGTCGTCCCAACAAATCGGGGATCGGCAGCGCCTTCCGTATAAGGCTTCGTAGGGCGCCATCTGAATGCTGGCCTGGTAGCTGTTGTTGTAGGCGAACTCCACGAGGGGTAGGTAGCGTGACCAACCGATTCCCCAATCCAGCACACAGGCGCGAAGCAGGTCTTCAAGGGTTTGTATCGTGCGCTCCGACTGTCCGTCCGTCTGAGGGTGGAAGGCTGTGCTGAACTGTAGTCTGGTCCCCATAGCCCGCTGAAGGCTTTGCCAAAACTTCGAGACAAAGCGCGTGTCTCTGTCCGAGGTGATCGATGCCGGTACCCCATGTAGTCTCACGATCTCGCTGATGTAGACTTGAGCTAACCGTTCGCGGGTCCAAGTTGTATGAATTGGCAGGAAGTGTGCTGACTTGGTTAACCGGTCGACTATGACCCAGATCGCGTCGTGGCCCTGTTGTGAACGTGGGAATCCAGTGACAAAATCCATGGTGATCTGGTCCCATTTCCACTCTGGTACCGGTAATGGCTGTAGCTTCCCTGCGGGTCGCTGATGCTCGGCCTTTATCTGTTGGCATACTAGGCAGTGAGCCACGTGACGCGTTACGTCTTCTTTCAACTTAGGCCACCAGAAGGTCTGTTTGAGATCTCTGTACATCTTCGTGCCCCCTGGGTGTGCCGCATAAGGGGCTCGGTGTGCCTCCGCTAAGATCTCTTCTTTCAACTCTGATGAGTCCGGCACGCAGATCCGTCCGCGGAACCGTAAGGTGCCGTCGTCTTCCGCTGCAAAATCGCTCTCTTGACCCTGGGAAATCTTGTCTCGTATGCGCTGTAGATGTGGGTCGGTCTGCTGTCCCTCCCGGACCTTCTCAAATAACGTCGGCTTGACCACCAAGGTTAGAAGTCGCATGACCGTGCCCGCTGGCACCACCTCCAACTGCATTCGCGCGAACTCCGCGATCAGGTGGTCCTGTTTCGTTAATGCGCTTTCCGATGCCCCTTCTTGATGCCCTTTTCTGCTCAGTGCGTCTGCTACCACGTTTGCCTTCCCGGGGTGGTATTGAATCGTCAAGTCGTAATCCTTCAACAACTCAAGCCACCGCCTCTGCCGCAAGTTTAATTCCTTTTGGGTAAAGATGTACTTAAGACTTTGATGATCTGAGAAGACGTTGCAGTGGACTCCGAAGAGATAATGCCTCCACAGTTTTAAAACGAAGACTACCGCGGCCAATTCCAAGTCGTGTATCGGGTAGTTCTTTTCGTAGTCCTTCAGCTGCCTGGACGCGTAGGCAATCACTTTCCCCTGTTGCATCAGAACACCTCCAAGACCGATCCTTGATGCATCGCAGTACACTTCGTAATCTTCTCCGGGTGTCGGCAGTACAAGTATTGGTGCCCTGGTTAACCTCCTCTTGAGTTCCTCGAAGCTCTCCTGGCATTTGGCCGTCCATATGAACTTCTCCCCTTTTCTGGTCAATCGATTTAAAGGGGTAGCAATCTTCGCGAAACCCTCAACGAAACGCCTGTAATATCCCGCCAATCCTAGGAAACTACGAACCTCTGTCACCGACGTCGGCGGCTGCCAGTCAACCACTGCTTCTACCTTCTTGGGATCCACAGCGATCCCCTGTGCCGAGATCACATGTCCTAGGAAGCCGACTTCGCGCAGCCAGAACTCACACTTCTTGAGTTTAGCGAACAGCTTCTGCTCCCTGAGGGTCTGGAGGATCGTTCGCAAATGGTCCTCGTGCTCCTCGTCGGTAGTGGAGTAAATCAGGATGTCGTCGATGAAGACTACCACGAACCGATCCAAGAAGGGTCTGAAGATCCGGTTCATCATGTCCATGAAGACTGCGGGGGCGTTCGTGAGTCCGAAGGGCATAACCGTGAACTCATAGTGGCCGTACCGGGTCCGGAAGGCGGTCTTCGGGATGTCCTCGTCCCGAACCCGGAGTTGGTGGTAGCCCGATTGCAGATCGATCTTGGAGAAGACCGTCGCCCCCCTCAGTTGGTCGAAAAGATCATCTATTCTGGGCAGGGGGTACTTGTTCTTCACAGTAACCTTGTTTATTCCTCTGTAATCGATGCAGAGCCGCAGGCTTCCGTCTTTCTTCCGCACAAAGAGTACCGGTGCGCCCCAGGGTGACACACTCGGTCTGATGAACCCCTTGTCCAAGAGGTCTTCCAGTTGTGCTTTAAGCTCCTTTAGCTCTGCGAAGGCCATTCGGTAAGGCGCCTTCGTAATAGGCTGCGTGCCAGGTAGTAGCTCGATAGGGAACTCCACCTCCCGCTCTGGGGCATCCCAGGCAGTTCTGCGGGGAAGACGTCGGGAAGTCCCTCACCACTGGAATGTCTGAAAGTGTCGACGAGGGTCGGGTGGCCAGATCCACCGATGCTAAATAGGCCACGCATCCACCCTCTACCAATCTTCTGGCTCGCGCCGCCGAGATGACCGCCGGGAAAGTGATGCTCTTGCCCGCCATATACACATGTTCAGGAAAGCCCGGTTCTTGCAATCGCACCTGTCGCTTGTCACAGTCAATGAGCGCCTGGTACCTCGTGAGCCAGTCCATGCCCAACACCGCGTCGTACTCCTTCAGGGGATTACCACCAAATCCCATGGGCAAGCCAGTCGCCCAAGCTTAATCGAGCAGGCGGCTACTAAGTTGACCGCCTCCAAAGTCCCCCCCGCCGTTTGAACCGTCAAGAGATTTTGAAGGGGGGTCTCCTCGAGATCATGCATAAAAACGAAATCACGAGAAATGAACGAGTGTGTTGCTCCGGTGTCGAAAAGAGTTCTAGCACGGGAATTTGAGACGGAGGTAATACCTGCAAGTGCGTCTTCCGGCGGAACGGTCTCTTGGCGGGTCATTGAGAAAACTCTCCCGCCTGGTTGTGGTTGCCTGTCCTCCTCGCGCCGTGGTGCAGGGGGTCTGGAGGTCGACGCCATAGGAGCTTTCCCCCGCCCTGAGAGCTGTGGCGTGGGTGCAGAAGCTGCAGAGGACGCCGATCCCCCGCCTAAGGGGCAGTTGCGGCGGAAGTGCCCCCGTTTGCCGCACCTGAAGCAGTGGTCGCCTCTTTGGGGGCACTCTCCCGCCATGTGTCCTCCCCCGCATATAACACAAGGCCTATTCCCCGGCCTCGGCCCTCCTGCTGGCGCGCCCCGGGGCCCTGCCTGCGGTCTCCATCGTTTGGGGGGTCCGCCCCCGCTCGAAGAGCCCCCCCCCAGATTCTGCTGTTGTCGCTTCCTGTCCTCCAGCCGTGCCGAGTTCTCCCTTCTGGCGCGGGTGACCGCAAAGCCCCGCTCCACCGTAGTGGCCCTGTCGACCACTTTCTGGAACGTGTGCAGGTCGGCTGCTTGCACCACCTCGAAGATATTGCTCCGCAAGCCATCCACAAAGAGTTGCGCCTTGTGGGACTCGTCTCTTATAACAAACGGGACGCAGTTCGCTAGGCGGACGAACTCCCGTTGGTACTCCATGACCGTCCGGTTTCCCTGCTGTATGTGGTTCAGGTCATCCTCCAACTGCTTCTTGACACTGCTGGTGAAGAAGGCCTCGAACAGCTCCCGTTTGAATGTTTCCCAGGACGGAAATGCGGTACTCTTTGCAGGATCGGGGCGTACCGTTTTCCACCACAAACGGGCGTTCCCTTCCAAGCAGTGGACGGCTAGGGGAACCCGCTCTTGATCCTCCATAAGTAAGTCTTCAAAGAGCTTCTCCATCGACCCCACCCATTTCTCTACGACCCAAGGATCGGTCGTGTCTCCTTCGAACGTGGGGGGGTCGTGTTTCTTGAAGTCCTTCAGATTGGCTCGCACCCGATCTCGTTCAGTCATCACGACCGTCCCCTCCCCCGCGGCAGCGGCAGCCACGGTAGGGGTAGGTGTGACTATAGTCTCCTCAAGAGTAACCCTGCTAGTTGTCCCCGACGCCGGTCCCGTAGTCGCTGCCGGCGGTGGCGCGGTCGGTGGTGCCGTGGCCGGTGCTGGTGGTGGTGCCGTGGCCGGTGCTGGTGGCCCCTGCGGAGGGACCGGGGCGGCCGTCACCGTCGCGGCCTGCTGCTGTTGCGTCAACTGACGCACGTGATCGGTGAGAGCGGCCAGTTGCCCCGCCATCTCCCGCAATTGCTGCCGCAGGAGCTGGTTCTCCGCGGCCGTAGACGTTGTCGCGTCTGCCTCGGCGTCCCCAGCCGATGATCTAGTACGGGCCATGTCTGTCACACACAACAATGGTCAACATCAGATTTCCCTTACCAACAATGAACCGCCTAGTGAGAAAAACTCAAATCCCGCCCCCGATCACTCACGTTCTACACTCCTATGCCCTACCCATTTCATTCATCTGTAGCACAAGTGAGGTATTACATGGATGTCGGCGCTAACTGTTGTGATTGAAAGGAGTTCATCTCTCTGATACCATCTTAATCTGTCACGCCCCGGGGGTTTCAATCGGCGGAAACGATTAGTAAGAGGGTTTGTCTTGCGAAATTTTTTTTTTTTGAAATTCCTTTCTCCCCGGTGCGTGCCCAGACCCGCCGCATACACAGGATCTCTCTGTAAACGGACAGAGTCTCCCCTGTATATGCACGGCGTAGCACTCAGTACATGTTCCAATTCATACACAGCCATTCGATCACAACAATTACTAACATACAACCAGCATTCTAATTATTAAGCGCATGGCCGATTCAATTTGGAAAGGATAAATCCACAGGTTTGAAAGAGCGCCCACCCGGCACTTATGTTTTGAAAACGAGTTTCGAAATCAGCATAAATCCACAAGGTTTTGAAAACGGTGCCCACACGACACCCAAGTTTTGAAATTCATTTCGCAATCCATAAATCCACAAGGTTTTGAAATCAGTGCCCACACGACACTTAGATTTTAAAGACGGTTTTCGCAATCTTTTCTTTGGTTTTGCCTTTTCTTTGTTTTTCAAATGGCCAACAGAAATAAAAGGGAGAGCATCGCATAAGAAGATAAGTAACAGCAACTCGTACCGACATCCACGCCGACCCCACGAGGGTATCGAGAACCTCACACATAACTACAGAGTAAATGAAATGCAAGAATAAAAGAAGAAATACAGTCCAGGGTTCCCAGCAACCCAGAAGCTCCTGCCCCGTCCTCACCGTCGCCTACCTCTCCCCCCGTCTGGTCCCTGTCACGAAGTGGGAAGTCAGTGACGAGAAAATAGTGAAGCAGGAAAATACAGTAAAACAAACCGTGAAGATAACCGGAGCAACCACCCTCGCAAGAGGGAACGATAACCTGTACACCTGTATCCTGCCATACCCGGCCACGCCGGACTACCAAACCGGCGGCCGTACCGTACCTGTAACACCCGACCGCGTCGGACAACTAAACCGACGGGTCGCACCGCTCGCACCTCGGCGCCTCAAACCCCACAACTAATAAGGGGCCCCACTACGTCACCTCGTGGGTATACACGGGTCTATAGACCACTTTTCCGGAAAAGCGCACCCTTGCGGTGGCCAAACCGCGGGTGCGCGTGTCGCAGCCTCGAGCACAGTAACCGTGAAGCAACGTATATATATGTGTACGTGAACCATGTGAAACAATATGTATAAACATCCAAGTGTAAGAGCCATATGAAGTGCCATATATATATTAAAGCGAAAGAACAGTAAAACTATAAATGATTAGTTGATGCTTTCCCTCAATGCTCTAACCCAAGCCTGAGATTCATATAAAATTTAGAACATCCCTCCCTTTTTCTATATTCCCTTTTTCTCTTTATTTTAAAAGTCGGCACAATCAAACGAGTAATGTCTACCACCCTTCGATCTTTAACCCAAGTACGCACAAGGTTGACCCCATCCAACAAGACACAATTTAATGTTAGAACTTAAAACAAAAACCCACCTCAAACACGAAGAAAGGGACGTGTGGAAATTCCGACAGAAAACCCTCACCGCGCGCCCGAACAGCTGTAACAAAAATTCATTCGTCAAAAACATCGTCGCGGTTTAAAACACTCAAAAACGGGGCGAACCGGGCTAAAAACGGAGCTCCTGGGCCTTTTTTCTGAAAGTGGGTGTACGGGTCCCTGCGTGGACCGGGTCCACGACGGCGGGCAGCAAAGGCGTGGGCCGGGAGCACGCGGCGCGGTGGACCAGCGCCGTCTTGGGCCGGGCCGCGCACGGGTGCGGGCGCGCACCGGGTCCATGGCCCCGCTGCCGCTGTGGCGCACGCCGGGTGCACGCCCGGGCGTGCACCGTGCGGCCTGGCGCACCGGCCCGTGCACCGGGTCCGCGTCCCCGGGCCGCGAGGGCGTGCGCCGGGTGCACGCCGGCCGGTGGACCGCGCGGCCTGGCGCACAGATTTGTGCGCCGGGTCTGCGGTCCCGGGCCGAAGCGGCGTGCGCCGGGTGCACCCGGGCAGGTGGACCGCGGCCAGAAAACCCCAACGGTGCGTTCGTTTTCGGCTCCGATCGCGACCCCCGCGATCACGGCGGCTTCGGCGATGACCCCGTGAACACGGTGACGGCGGCGGCGGCCTCCCGTTTAACCACGGCGGTGGCGGCCTCCCGTTTGGTCCCCGAAATCGCCTCGCACGCGGTACGAGACGAAGGAAAACCCCCCCCCCCGACAATTCAAGGGATTTCCCTCCCCTTGCCCGAACAAGAACCGACACAAGAAACGAAACAAGAAATGAAACAAGAAAGCGAAATCACGGCTCACCTTGTTTCCGTCGGCGCCGGGCGAAGGAGAGGGATCGTCCTTTTCGCGCTCATCGGATCTTGCGGGGAGGCGATCAATCTCCTCCTTCTCCTCTGTCACGCCCCGGGGGTTTGTTTTAGCGGAAACGGTTCGTTTTTTTTTTTTTTTTTTTTTCAAAAGAAGACTTCTCTTCCCCGGCGCGTGCCCAGACCCGCCGCACATACAGGATCTCTCTGCAAACGGACAGAGTCTCCCCTGTATGTGCACGGCGTAGCATTTAGTACATCCCCCAAACATTCACAACCATTCAATCACAACGGTTACTAACATACAACTAGCATTCAAGTTTGTTAAAGCGTATGGCCGATTAATTTGAAAAGGATAAATCCACAGATTTAAAAGAGCACCCACCCGGCGCTTATGTTTTGAAAACGAGTTTCACAATCCGCATAAATCCACAAGGTTTTGAAAACGGTGCCCACACGACACCCAAGTTTTGAAATCCATTTCGCAATCCATAAATCCACAGGGTTTTGAAACCAGTGCCCACGCGACACTTAGATTTTAAAAACGGTTTTCGAAATCTTTTCTTTGGTTTGGTTTTCTTTTTCAATCGGCCAACAGAAGTGAAAGGAAAAGTAACGCATACGAAGATAGCTAAATGCAATCCATACCGACATCCATGCCGACCCCACGAGGGTATCGAGAACCTCACACATAACTACAAAGTAAATGAAATGCAAGGAATAAAAGAGAAAATACAATCCAGGGTCCCCAGCGACCCAGCTGCTCCTGCCCCGTCCTCACCGCCGCCTACCACTCCCCCCGCCTGAACCCTGTCACGAAGTGGGAAGTCAGTGACTAATAATAACAGAACGGGAAAATATAATAAACAAACCGTGAAGACAACCGGAGCAACCACCCTCTCAAGAGGGGAAACGGCAACCTGTACGCCTGTAACCTGTAATACCTGGCCACGTCGGACGACTAAACCGACGGCCGTACCGTACCTGCAATATCCGACCACGTCGGACAACTAAACCGACGGGTCGCACCGTACCTGCAATACCCGACCACGTCGGACAACTAAACCGACGGGTCGCACCGCTCGCACCTCGGCGCCTCAACCCCACAACTAATAAGGGGCCCCACTACGTCACCTCGTGGGTATACACGGGTCATAGACCACTTTTCCGGAAAAGCGCACCCTTTGCGGTGGCCAAACCGCGGGTGCGCGTGCTGCAGCCTCGAGCCAAGTAACCATAACCACCATCATGTTAGCATCATAATATATAACAAGAGTAAAACGGCAACATGTATAATTAAGAGTAAAACAGTAACACGTGTGATCGAAGGTAACCCGCTAACATGTATAATCGAAAACAGGGCGATAATATGTGTGCTAGAAGTAACCCGCTAACATGCATACTCAACAATAAATACCACAAAGAACACCACGTTAGCACAATTAAATATTTATTTTAAACAAGATACAATTGCCGAAAACCCGACGCCGAATCCCAAAACAGAACCCACAATAATGAACCAAGTACCCAAGACGAACCCAACCATAATGAACCAAGCACCCAAAACGTAACCAACAATAATGAGCCGAGTACACACCACACGATAATCATGACAGTAACGAAAATGGGCATAAAGGGGTTCTAAGGATGTACCCACCTGAAACGCGAAGAAGGTGTGCGGAAACCTCAGTTAAAACGCTCCCACCTTGTGCCCGAAAAGAACTACAGTAAGAAGCATCGTTAATAACATCATCGCGGTCAAAAATACTCAAAAACGGGGCGAAACGGGCCAAAAACGGAGTTTCTGGGCTTCCGGGTTGGGGGCTGGTGCACGGGCAGAAGCGTGGACCGGGTCCACAGCACGGAGGATGCGCGGCGTGGACCGGGCTCACCTGGGCGCGTGCACCAAGCATCTTGGGCCCGGGCCGGTGCACGCGCAGGGCGTGCACCGGGCTCACCCCCCACGGTCTCTGCGGCATGCGCCGGGTGCACGCTAGAGGCGTGCACCGCGGTAAACGGGCCGGGCCGGTGCACGCGCCGGCGCGCACCGGGCTCACCCCTACGGGCCGCGACGACGCGCACCGGGTGCACGCTGGAGGCGTGCACCGCGGTGCGCGGGCCGGGCTGGCGCACGCGACCGTGCGCCCGGTTCCGCGCCTTCGGGCTGTGGGACGTGCGCCGGGCGCACGCCACTCCTGTGGACCGCGTGGCTGAAGGCAGGCCGGAAATGAACAGTAACCCTAATTTGTGCCCCTTTTTCGGCTCCGGCTGCGACCACACGACTCCGGTGGCTTCGGCGACGACCTCGAGACCAAGTTAACGGCGGCGGCGGCCTCCCGTTTGACAACGGCGGCGGCGGCCTCCCGTTCAACACCAAACCCGCGTCGCCCGCGACATCCAAACCACCACCGTCACCACCCGAAACGCTAACCCTAGAAAATAAAAGCAACGACGCTAACCTTGGATTCCCTGGAGGAGGAGGAAGAAGGTGGGTCGCCCGTTCCTCGCTCGATCAATCTCGCAGAAAGGCCTCTCCCCATCTCTCCGTCCGCCCACGGTTGAAAAAAGAGGAAAAAGAATTGGGGTTCCCCCTTTCTCTTTCTTAAAAAGAGCCGCCTTAAACCCTAGCCGTCAAGAGAAAAACCCAAGGAGGAAAAACCCTACGGCCCCCGGTTTTAAAGAAACCCTAAAAATAACCGGAACAAAACCGACGGCTAAGATTGTCTCGTAAAGCGTGTCAATCGCTCGCACGAATCCCGGAGCGCCTAAAAGGGGTCCAAACTTCAAATTTAAATTCTGGGAGATCCCGGGGTCGGAATTCAAATCCGATCGCGCCACCGTTCACCGTTTTGCGAGCTCTACCACCTAAAAGTACCCGCAAACTCCGACGATCAGCCCGAAAATTCTCGAATTTCGACCCCTCCCCTTACCTGCCGAAAATATTAATTTAGGACCCAAAACGAAAAACCGAAAGGTCGAGGTACCACCCAAAGGATAAAATAACCCACGGACATAACAAGATGAAAAGTCTGATCGCCTCGAAAAGCGTGTCGGCCACCTAGCACGGATTCCGATGCACCAGTTAAAAGCAAACGCTTTGACCCCCATTCCGGGAGATCCGCAAATCGGAATCCGAATCCGTTCGCTTTGCCGTCCTCCGTTCTTCGAGCTCAATCGCAGAAAAATGCTCGCGGTCCAGGCCAGCCCATTGCAGAAAACACAGAAAAGTATTCCTAACAGTCCCGTCAGAAATAAAAGGGAGGCATACCAGGGCAAGGGGACGCCAGGACTCTACATCACTCACCACTTAAAAGAAGTTTCGTCCTCGAAACTTAATCCTGGTCCGCAACGAGTAAATCTCGGTAGCACTCCCTCTTCTCTGACGCCAGTTCCCAAGTCGCTTCACATTCTTCCTGGTTGCTCCACTGCACCTTCCCATAGGGGATTGTCCGGTTGCGCGGTCCTTTTTATCCTCACGTGCTAAGATCCGCACCGGTGTTCCGTCGGAGCTCAAGTCCTCTCTAAGCTCGAAAACAGTGACCATCCATCACCCAAATCAAGTAAGCAGGTTCAGAGCACATCTTGAGAGTCCGGCTCATTCGCTCCGGCTGTCCGCCGGTCTGGGGGTGAAAACGCCGTGCTGAAGTGTGGTTTAGTCTCTAGAGCTCGTTGCAGACTTGCCAAAGGTTCGACACCAGCCGAGTGTCTCTAGTCCACCAAAAATTTTGCTTGAGGTCCTTGTACATCTTCGTGTCACCTGGATGCGCCGCAAAAAAAAAAACAAATCCTTCTATGTGAACAAAACTTAAGACTTTGGCGATCCGAAAACACATCACAACGAACTCCAAAAGGTGGTGTCTCCAAAGCTTTAAAACGAAGACGACTGCTGCCAGCTCCGGATCGTATGTCGGGCAGTTCCGTTCACATTCTTTGTGTTTCCCGTTGCTGACACAATGTGCCCCAAAGAGTCCACTTCGCGAAGTCATAACCCACATTCTTAAATTTAGCAAACAGCTTCTGGTCCCTGAGATTCGGAGAAGAATTCGTAAGTGCTCCTCGCCGTCGATTAGAGAGGTCGTCAATCCCGGACTTGTTCTTCGCTGTAACTTTGCTTATCTCCCTACAGTCGATGCGTAGGCGTAGGCTTCCGTTCTTCTTTCGCACGAAGCGCACGGGTGCACCCCAAGGTGACACACCCGGTCTGATGAACCCTTTATTCAGGAAAAAAACTCCCTGTTGTGCCTTAGATTCCCTCAGTTCCGCGAAAGCCATTCCGCAAGGCGCCTAAATGATAGGTTGCGCGTCTGGTAGGAGCTCCAAAGATAGGGTGACCTCTCGCCCGGGGGTATTCCCGGCAATTCAGTCAGGAGGATGGCAGAAGAAACCCCTACCATGGGGGTGTCAGTGAACGACGTAAAGGGTCGAGTCGCTAGGCTCACTGAAACCAAAAAGCTATACATCTGCCGGATACCACGTGAACCAGTCCCTGCCCAGCACCTCGTCGTATTCCTGCCTCCCGACTCGAAATTCCCAGTCACGACGACACCGGTCCGCACGCCACCCCAGCCGGCGCTGAGCAGTCAGCAACCAGGTCTCGCGATGCTTCGAGGTGCCCCAGTCATACCGCCCAACCCGTACCAATGATCCTTTAAAAGTCCAAAACATCCAACCCGACGACGAGGAAA
The DNA here is from genome assembly GCA_029168755.2 of Tillandsia fasciculata. Lineage (NCBI taxonomy): Eukaryota > Viridiplantae > Streptophyta > Magnoliopsida > Poales > Bromeliaceae > Tillandsia > Tillandsia fasciculata. Next base: position 66,202 of record JAQOTM010000316.1, on the reverse strand, counting down.
ACAAGCCACACCACGCCCTTACCAGGCTCCGAGAGGTGCCCACCAAACAGGCGGGTTCACTAACTACCATAACTTCTCCCCTGAAGACAACGAACTCACCTGTCACCAACACGGGCTGCTCCCCTCCGTCGCCGACGCTGGATACTTCCACCCATCACCACCACGAGCCACAAGCTGGGAGCATAACCACCATCCCGGACCACTCGCTCCGACTACCCGTCCTACCGAGGCGACGGTCGAAACTAACGTTAGGTTTCAGCTCTAAGACCTACCACCAAGTCTACCCCACAAAAAGGGCCGCGTACAGGGCCTCCCAGCCGAAGATGACCGGAGCCAGGACTCCGAGTAGTCGCCAGATTCCCCCCCCTTGACTTACACCTGCCCCGAAAGATCACCATCCACAGCGCTCCCAAACCAAACCTCAAGGCTATAACTTAGTCATGGGAAGCTGGCGACAAAACCCACAAGGTAAGGTCCTACTTCCGTCCTGGCACCGACGGGGTGCGACGCTCTAATTTGCCACTAACTCTCGGTCCCAAACCGTTGCCCCACCAAGCACCGGGCATCTAATCGAGCGGTAAACTTCCAGACCGACAGCGACACTCCCAACTAAAAGAAAATCTAAGCTCTAGGTCCGTTCAGCAAAGACCCCCAGGTACTGAAGACTATCTATCTGAAATCTAAAGGGTCGGAAGAAGGCAAACAACGAAAACAGCGAGAAGAATCGTGTCAAGAGTTGCCTAGGTTCACTAAACGCACTCGAGGGATCACACGCCAACCCACCCGCAGGACAACCGAACTGACGCACTTGTGCAGAAAACGGAAACCCAACCCAGAGCTTTTCCACCACAACCCCACCAAAAGGAGCCACCCGTGAACCCATCACGACGATCTCTGCAAGCGTCGCAGTGTCTACGGTGAAAGGCCGAACTATGGGTAGCAATTATAGGGGAAGAATCCGCATTCCCACCTGTACCTTGCCCATAGTGCAAAAGGAATCGACCGACTACCCGCTGTAACTCAACACCAGATGACCCAGGAGGTACAAGTTTAGCCCAAACAGCTATCCGGTTACCCACGGCCGACAGACGGCCAACAAAACAACAACTACCGGTGGGTTGTGCTACCACCCGAGCCCCATCGAGAAAAGAAACTCAATAGTCCCCGCACTCTCGCATCTGTTGCCGCAGGAGCTAGTTTTCCGCGGCCGTCGACGTCGTCGTATCTGCCTCCGCGTCCCCGGCCGATGATCTGGTACGGGCCATATCTGTACACACATAACAAGAGTCAGCTCTAGACTTCACCTACAAAACGACGAACCTCCTAGCGAGAGAAAAGGACTCGAACTTTTCCCACCCCTCGATCACTCGCGTTCTACCTTCCTATGCCCTACCCATTTCATTCACCTGTAGGCAAGTGAGGTATCCCAACGGATGTCGGCACTAACTGTTGTGATTGAAAGAACTTCTCTGATACCATCTTAATCTGTCACGCCCCGGGGTTTGTTTTAGCGGAAACGGTTCGTTTTTTTTTTTTTTTTTTTTCAAAAGAAGACTTCTCTTCCCCGGCGCGTGCCCAGACCCGCCGCACATACAGGATCTCTCTGCAAACGGACAGAGTCTCCCCTGTATGTGCACGGCGTAGCATTTAGTACATCCCCCAAACATTCACAACCATTCAATCACAACGGTTACTAACATACAACTAGCATTCAAGTTTGTTAAAGCGTATGGCCGATTAATTTGAAAAGGATAAATCCACAGATTTAAAAGAGCACCCACCCGGCGCTTATGTTTTGAAAACGAGTTTCACAATCCGCATAAATCCACAAGGTTTTGAAAACGGTGCCCACACGACACCCAAGTTTTGAAATCCATTTCGCAATCCATAAATCCACAGGGTTTTGAAACCAGTGCCCACGCGACACTTAGATTTTAAAAACGGTTTTCGAAATCTTTTCTTTGGTTTGGTTTTCTTTTTCAATCGGCCAACAGAAGTGAAAGGAAAAGTAACGCATACGAAGATAGCTAAATGCAATCCATACCGACATCCATGCCGACCCCACGAGGGTATCGAGAACCTCACACATAACTACAAAGTAAATGAAATGCAAGGAATAAAAGAGAAAATACAATCCAGGGTCCCCAGCGACCCAGCTGCTCCTGCCCCGTCCTCACCGCCGCCTACCACTCCCCCCGCCTGAACCCTGTCACGAAGTGGGAAGTCAGTGACTAATAATAACAGAACGGGAAAATATAATAAACAAACCGTGAAGACAACCGGAGCAACCACCCTCTCAAGAGGGGAAACGGCAACCTGTACGCCTGTAACCTGTAATACCTGGCCACGTCGGACGACTAAACCGACGGCCGTACCGTACCTGCAATATCCGACCACGTCGGACAACTAAACCGACGGGTCGCACCGTACCTGCAATACCCGACCACGTCGGACAACTAAACCGACGGGTCGCACCGCTCGCACCTCGGCGCCTCAACCCCACAACTAATAAGGGGCCCCACTACGTCACCTCGTGGGTATACACGGGTCATAGACCACTTTTCCGGAAAAGCGCACCCTTTGCGGTGGCCAAACCGCGGGTGCGCGTGCTGCAGCCTCGAGCCAAGTAACCATAACCACCATCATGTTAGCATCATAATATATAACAAGAGTAAAACGGCAACATGTATAATTAAGAGTAAAACAGTAACACGTGTGATCGAAGGTAACCCGCTAACATGTATAATCGAAAACAGGGCGATAATATGTGTGCTAGAAGTAACCCGCTAACATGCATACTCAACAATAAATACCACAAAGAACACCACGTTAGCACAATTAAATATTTATTTTAAACAAGATACAATTGCCGAAAACCCGACGCCGAATCCCAAAACAGAACCCACAATAATGAACCAAGTACCCAAGACGAACCCAACCATAATGAACCAAGCACCCAAAACGTAACCAACAATAATGAGCCGAGTACACACCACACGATAATCATGACAGTAACGAAAATGGGCATAAAGGGGTTCTAAGGATGTACCCACCTGAAACGCGAAGAAGGTGTGCGGAAACCTCAGTTAAAACGCTCCCACCTTGTGCCCGAAAAGAACTACAGTAAGAAGCATCGTTAATAACATCATCGCGGTCAAAAATACTCAAAAACGGGGCGAAACGGGCCAAAAACGGAGTTTCTGGGCTTCCGGGTTGGGGGCTGGTGCACGGGCAGAAGCGTGGACCGGGTCCACAGCACGGAGGATGCGCGGCGTGGACCGGGCTCACCTGGGCGCGTGCACCAAGCATCTTGGGCCCGGGCCGGTGCACGCGCAGGGCGTGCACCGGGCTCACCCCCCACGGTCTCTGCGGCATGCGCCGGGTGCACGCTAGAGGCGTGCACCGCGGTAAACGGGCCGGGCCGGTGCACGCGCCGGCGCGCACCGGGCTCACCCCTACGGGCCGCGACGACGCGCACCGGGTGCACGCTGGAGGCGTGCACCGCGGTGCGCGGGTCGGGCTGGCGCACGCGACCGTGCGCCCGGTTCCGCGCCTTCGGGCTGTGGGACGTGCGCCGGCGCACGCCACTCCTGTGGACCGCGTGGCTGAAGGCAGGCCGGAAATGAACAGTAACCCTAATTTGTGCCCCTTTTTCGGCTCCGGCTGCGACCACACGACTCCGGTGGCTTCGGCGACGACCTCGAGACCAAGTTAACGGCGGCGGCGGCCTCCCGTTTGACAACGGCGGCGGCGGCCTCCCGTTCAACACCAAACCCGCGTCGCCCGCGACATCCAAACCACCACCGTCACCACCCGAAACGCTAACCCTAGAAAATAAAAGCAACGACGCTAACCTTGGATTCCCTGGAGGAGGAGGAAGAAGGTGGGTCGCCCGTTCCTCGCTCGATCAATCTCGCAGAAAGGCCTCTCCCCATCTCTCCGTCCGCCCACGGTTGAAAAAAGAGGAAAAAGAATTGGGGTTCCCCCTTTCTCTTTCTTAAAAAGAGCCGCCTTAAACCCTAGCCGTCAAGAGAAAAACCCAAGGAGGAAAAACCCTACGGCCCCCGGTTTTAAAGAAACCCTAAAAATAACCGGAACAAAACCGACGGCTAAGATTGTCTCGTAAAGCGTGTCAATCGCTCGCACGAATCCCGGAGCGCCTAAAAGGGGTCCAAACTTCAAATTTAAATCTGGGAGATCCCGGGGTCGGAATTCAAATCCGATCGCGCCACCGTTCACCGTTTTGCGAGCTCTACCACCTAAAAGTACCCGCAAACTCCGACGATCAGCCCGAAAATTCTCGAATTTCGACCCCTCCCCTTACCTGCCGAAAGTATTAATTTAGGACCCAAAACGAACAACCGAAAGGTCGAGGTACCACCCAAAGGATAAAATAACCCACGGACATAACAAGATGAAAAGTCTGATCGCCTCGAAAAGCGTGTCGGCCACCTAGCACGGATTCCGATGCACCAGTTAAAAGCAAACGCTTTGACCCCCATTCCGGGAGATCCGCAAATCGGAATCCGAATCCGTTCGCTTTGCCGTCCTCCGTTCTTCGAGCTCAATCGCAGAAAAATGCTCGCGGTCCAGGCCAGCCCATTGCAGAAAACACAGAAAAGTATTCCTAACAGTCCCGTCAGAAATAAAAGGGAGGCATACCAGGGCAAGGGGACGCCAGGACTCTACATCCTCGTCAAGATTCCGGCTCTCGCGTCGCCTCGGTACGGGTGGGGGAAGGGCTTGGGGTTTCACGCGTACGAAAGGGGAAAAGAAAGGAGCGGGAACCCTAATTTCCCCCCCTTTTGGAGTTTAAGTCAGTTGTTTGGGTGCAGCCGACGGGGATTTGGTTCCCCAAACCCCTAAATTAAGCCCAATTAAATTAGATTAACATCGATTAAATAAAAATTAAGTTGAGTCGAGTCAAACTGAATTAAATCCAATTAAATTAAATTAAATCAAGCTTAATTAAACCCGGGTCTGGTTTACCTCTGCGAAGACGTGCTGACCCCCCCCCCCAACATCAACGACTTCAGGAATTTATTCCGGGAGATACCGGGATCGGAAAACTGATCCGATCGCGCCGCCGGTCTTCGTTTCGCGGGCTTTATTCTCTAAAAATACCCGCGAGCCCCGACGGCCTGCCCAAAACAACGCGAGAAAAATCGTACCCCGGACCCCTTAGCCGAAAAGCAGTTCGAAATAAATTCACAGGTAAGACCAAAAAGGGAAAATAAACCCGCGGTTACTACAACACTGACTGCCACATAGGGTCCAGTCCAACCTGCGCCTACCTACTGCCGCACATCCTCAACAGGACGGGACTTACGTAGGGCGTCCGTGGCTGCCACTAACTGGCCCAGCCAGAGGGACGGCGTCCGTAACTGCCACTAACTGGCCCAGTCAGAGGGACGGCGTCGACAAGTCGCGATACAGAAGTAACATATCCACCCCGGGCGTGGCTCTCGAGGGGAGCGACCCCACCGAGGAAAAAGGTATCCGCGCACTCTGTCGAGCTCAAAGTGGCACTACAGGCTATAGTCAAAATCCACGCTCACGCTCTGAATGGAAAGACTCAGAATCCACAAACATCTCGCACAACAGTCGGAGCACTCTCGACGACTCAGCTGATCAGCTCACGCAAAACACGAGACACAAGCCTCACCAACAGTTCACAGCACAACACACTGGATGGAGATACTCCACAGCCAGGACCACCGTCCACCAGACGGCTACCACGACAGAACACTAAACTCACAGGAAAGACCGACACCATAAGGGTTCGAAAACCCGATAGGCCGGTGCTTAGAACCCTATCAAACAAGAACAGACTCTAGGCTCCGCCTATCGAAGTTCCCGACCCCTTATAGTTCGGGAACACCACAACCTCGGTACAACACGCAGAAAACACCAACCAGGGCCCGGAAGTCCCGGGGGACCTACACCTACAACCCTATCAAACAAGAACAGGTTCCAGGCTCGGCCCCCGTGGCTTTCGTCCCGACAAAGGAACGGCCCCTAGAACCCAGACCACTCGAATCCTTTCGAGTGGGGAGATTTACAGGAAAAGGTGACATTTGTTATTGAAAACCATTTTAATCTGGAAGAAATCCATATTTAATGATTTTAGTTCTTTTTAGAAAAACAGTTATAAAACAAGTGCTTTACCCAAACCCCGAAGGGCTGATGCCTTTGTCCAATCAAACAAGAACAGACTCCAGCGGCCCTTCGATGCTTGGAAGAAAACATTAGTAGACTAAAATCATGTGTATGTCAAAAAGGGTTCTGGGTTCTAGGTCCAGCTAACACTAGTAAACTACTGCCACTAACACAGTGGCGACAACCCAAACAGGGAAAACAAGATCTCTCGGGTCCACCGTTTACCCCAAACGGTTCCCGATACAGACAAGCGAACCACTACATCTACCAGACTCCACTCTGCTCCCAAGCACGAGTGCAAAAGCATCCCACACTAAAAGAAGTCCCGACCGCTCGGCCCACTACCCGGGCGAGGATAACACTAAGTCCAGGAATGAAACATAGAGTGTGGATGTCTAAACATAAATAACCCTAGCCCAAGTGAGGGTTTTCTACTGGTCTGGTTACACATGCAACATATGACGGGGGTGCTAGGTCAGGTTCCAAGAGAACAAATATTTAACATGTGGTAGGAAGCAGAAGAGATCATCAGATAAACACAAGGAATGATAACACTCAAATTCTAGTATGCTACCAAGTCAAATCCCTATCATGCATGATTCTATATTAATAGAATTAGCGCACAGTCCATAGATCCTGAAAGCAAAGCCACCCACCTGAAGGTGCTAACTGTTCGGAGTTGTACAGCTGAGAAAACCAGGAAAATAACAACTCTATGTCCAACAGGTCCAGCACAGTCCACAATCCCTCCTGCAGATAGGGCTCCAAAAATTCTGAAATAAATACCACAGCGTTCCTCGCGTCGATAGCTTCGAAACGGGTACCTCCGGGAAGATCTCAGGAAATTCCAAAAACAATACCACGATGATCTTTGCGTCGAGTTGATGAAAAAAGTCTATAAGCACGTCCTGATCCGAGATCTGTGCGCGAAGATCTCCTCAAAAGAAGCTGCTGCCCTCTCCAAAAACTCACAGCAAGAAGGGTTCCAATGAGCACGAGAAAACACCTCGAAAAACGCAAAATCTGAAAATGTTCGAGCCCAAAATCGTAGCCTCACCTGTTACGAATCTAGCAGCGAAGAAATCGCTCGAAAAGATGGTCGGAGTAGGTCGGGGGAGCTCGTACACCGAAGAGCGACGGAAAAAAACACCGAAGAAAGAGCGTCGCGCCGCGCCAAGAAAATGAGAATCTCGAAAAGCGTGCCCCCAAAAATCCCCAAACTCTGCAGAAGGAAGCTTGACAGTACGAGGATCAACTTTGGTAAAGAGCTCTTGGCGGTTTGAAGCTCGGAAGTGCCAAAAAGTTGAAGAAGAAGGGAGCTCGGGCCTTATATAGGCCGCAGAAAAACAAATGAAGAAATACCAAGGGGGTCCCCACTTTCGGGCGCACCCGAACTTTCGGGCGCCCGAATTCGGGCGCAGAGGCGAGTTACTGTAGCCGCCCGGAAAATCCTGGTGCGGCCACGTCACCCGCACAGCAGACAGCTGTGCGGGGCGCGCCGGGAGTGGCCACGTGGCACTCCCGGTGACCGACACGTGTCCCGCACAGCAAACAGCTGTGCGGGGCGCGTGCGGTGCCGCCGCGTGGCACCTACCCGGTCAAACGGGTAGGTGGCGCCCGCCAGTGGCAGGGCGACACGTGGCCCTGCCACTGTCGCGGTCACACGTGCGGGCAGGGCGCCGCCCTGGCCGCCTGCCACGCACGCGCCCCGAGGCGCCCGTCCGTCGCTCCGTGCGCCGCGCCTCGTGAGCCCGCGAATAGCATGACGACATGTGTCCCCTGCACCCGGTCCATGCACCCAACTTTGGTTTCGTGGACCGCGCCGCGTGCACCGACCAACCGGGGACTGCCACGCGTCCACCCGCCTTGGTCCATGCACCACCGCGCCATTCTGTAGACCGCGCATCACGAGCCCGCCAATCAGGCGGCGCCACGTGTCCATGCGCCGGGTCCGTGCACCCAGCCGCGCCCCTTTGTGGACCGAGCGCTGCGGACCGGCCCAATCACAAGCCGCCACGTGGCAGCCGGCGGTCCACGGCCCCTCCCATGCACCGAAATTCAGCGAAAACTTTCGGGAGTCCGTTTTTGGGCATCCGGACTCAGAATCAAACAAGCAAATAGCCGTTTTCAAGCGTTTTTTCGCGCTGAATCCAAATCCAACCTCTGTTTGGCCCAAAACCATTTCGAAAATTCGGCAAATGCAGCCGAAGGCCAATCCAGCTGTGGATAACACACAGGGTCCATCTGTGGCATCTCTTTTATGCACTATGGGCCAGATACACCAACACTAGGTGTTCTACACCAGGGTTCATGGGAGAAGCAACACGGGGGTCAGGGTCACCACAACCACCTTCTGGAAGGTGTGTAAATCGGCTGCGTCTACAACTTGGAAAATGTCGCTTCGTAGTCCATCCACGAATAGCTGCGCCTTGTGAGACTCGTCCTGTATAACGAAAGGGACGCAGTTCGCCAGTCTCACAAACTCCCTCTGGTACTCCATGACTGTTCGGTTGCCTTGCCGGATGTGGTTTAGGTTGTTCTCTAGTTGTTTCTTAACGCTGTTGGTGAAGAATGCCCCGAACAGTTCTTGTTTAAAGGTGGTCCAAGAGGGAAGGGCGACACCCTTCGCAGAGTCAGGCCGCACCGTCTTCCACCAGATGCGGGCATTCCCTTCCAGGAAGTGGACGGCTAGGGGAACCTGTTCATGCTCTTCCATCAGCAGGTCTTCGAATAACTTCTCCATCGTGTCAACCCACTTCTCTACTACCCAGGGGTCTGTTGTCTCCCCTTCGAACACTGGCGGGTCGTACTTCTTAAAATCTGCCAGGTTGGCTCGAACCCGGTCTCGTTCAGTCGGCTGGGCAGTCCCTTCCCCTGCGACCGTGACGGCCACGGCGGGAGGGGGTGTCACCAAGGTCTCCCCCGCTGCGCCTCTGGTCGAGGTCCCCGGCGCCGACCCCACTGCTGCCGGCGTAGGGCCCACCTCTGGCACCGTCTGTTGGGGTGGTGCCACGGGCGCCTCGCCCCGGCCTGGAGCGGCCCCTGTTTTAGCCTCTGCCCTTGGCGGCTCCGCTGCTGCTGCTGTTTGCCCTGGAGAGGGGCCCTGGGTCACCACCATCGTCGCGGCAGGATGCTGCTGCTGTTGGGTCAGCTGTCGTACTTGGCTCGTGAGGGCTGTCAACTGCTCTGCCATTTCCCGCAATTGCTGTCTCAGGAACTGGTTCTCTGCGGCCGTCGTCGCCGTTGCGTCCGCCCCTACCTCCTCCGTGGCAGATCTAGTTCTAGCCATGATCTAGACACATGCACAAAACCAGTTACTTCTAGGCTGACCTAAAGTAACACCTTGACTCTGGCATAAAAAGGGACCACTAATTACCTCTCCCCACGAACGCTCACGTTCTACTGACCTATACGATGTTCACTTTGTTGTTCATTCGCTAGAATGCTTGCGCCCCATGGATGCTGGGCCCTAACTATTGTGGTTAAAGTTCACGCTCTGATACCATCTTAATCTGTCACGCCCCGGGGGTTCGAACGGGCGGAAGACGAGCCACCGACGCTCCTTGACCGGCGGGCTTGTGTATATTATTTTTTTTTTTTGAAGAGGATCCGCCCCGGTGCGCGCACAGACCCGCCGCATATGCAAATTCACCCCGCCCGCGGACGGGCGGAGTCTCTTTTGCATATGCACGGCGTCCTGGATACATGATACGTCTCATACAGCTTTAACCACATTAGTTCAAGGCACAGTTGCATCCAGCATTCGACTACATGTAAATTTTAAAAGAGGCCGAATGTTTATAAGGGATAAATCATCACAGGGTTTTGAAAGCGGCGCCCACCCGGCACCCATATTTCCTTTTAAAATGGTTTTCGCAGATAGTTTTTATTTGTACTTCAAGGCGGCCAAGAGGAAGGAAAGAGTCCACACACATAGCAGTTATAAAGTAAGAAGATGGCAACATCCACGTCGATCCCACGGGGGTATCGAACACCACATCTAGCTAATATGTTTAATAAAGTAAAAGGGTAGAGAGCCATCTAAAGATAAGCCACTCTAAGTCCTCCAAACATCGTAGGCGCGACCTCACCAGCGTCTCAACACTCACCCCTGGACGAACCTGTCACAAAGTGGGAAGTCAGTGACTAGAAATGGCACAATATGCAAAAAGGGCAAAAATAACTCAAACCACAATATCCGGAGCAACCCCCATTTTGACTTGCCGTATGGTCGACGTTAATAACGACCTACCCTGAATCAAATAAAACCGGGCACCTTTCCCGACCAACACACCGAGCGCCTACCCCGGTGTCCCCTGCCGAGCCCCTACCTCGGCCGCCGGGCACCCGCCCCAGCTTCACCGCTCACACCCCCCACCCGCAGGGGCCCCCATTCCTAACGTCACCGACACGTGGGGTACACGGGTCAACGTACCACTTTTCCGAAAAAGCACACCCTCGCGGTCGCCAAACCACCGGTGTGCGTGTAGCAAACAAGAGCCTCATAACGATTAGATAATTTATGAACAATATTTATATATGTATATGGGGTTAGTATCATAATCCGCAATTATTTAAGCTCCATTCATGCCCGAACATGCAAATTGTGTGACTTACGCCTTTTTCCATACACCCTGGAAATTACACCCACCTTGAGGGAAGTCTAGAGGTTGGTTCGTCCCGTCCTTCACGCCCGTCGAGCTTAAGATGTCCCGTACTCCTGGTGGAACAACAGAAAGCTCAGACTTAAATTACTAAGACTAAAAGCCGACTAAGGAAAATACTGAGGGGCGGGGGACCCGGCGCAATCCCCGGACTTCGTGCGGCACCCACCTTCGCACGACATCGACCCGTGCGCCGCGCGCAAGATCCGCGGGCCGTTCTGCGCGGTCCTCAACCCGCATGCCGCGCCGTTGTACCACCCGCGGCGCGGCGGTCCCATGCGGCGGTGCGCCGCGCGAGCGCCCCGCCCGCGGGCGGCCCCGTGCGGCATCGGCCGCGCAGGCGCCCCGTGTGCGGGCGGCCCCGCGCGGCTGCGCGCTGCGGGGCGCCCCGCCCGCGGGCGGCCCCGCGCGGCATCGCCCCGCGCGGGCGCCCCGCCCGCGGGCGGCCTCGCGCGGCTGCGTGCCGCGCGGGCCCCCCGCCCGCGCGCGGCCGCGCGCGGCGCCGGCCGCGCGGGGGCCCCGCCCGCGGGCGGCGGTGGCGTCCGTCTGTCACGCCCCGGGTGCAGATCAGTACCCGGGCCCGTCTACAGATCCGCCGTGCACACGGAACTTCCCGCGTACACGAAGCGCTGGTAACCTGCTCAATATCAGAGATACAATAAAAGAGCATAATACAGAGCTGAAATAGTAGTCTCAGACTGGAACTACAAATAAGCTGTAATATGTACAATAATCTCCCAGCTCACCAAAATAGTACATCCAGCTGGCGGAAGCCAGACCCAAAATAAAAGGAGAATATCACAGTCTGAGTGGAGGGTACAACGTTTATCTACAGCTCTCAGCCTCCCAGGAGATCCATCTATTCAGCGATCCCCTTACCTCGATCAGCTGCCGATGGCCCAGCAGCTCCTGCAGATGACTCTGCAAAATAAAGGAGAAGAAAGAAACAGAAAACAATAATGGGGGTGAGAACTACCAGATAAACCAGCAGCCTCCCCTAGTGGGTAAAACCTCAACTCTGACGCACCCACTAGGACTACTAGAGGCAAAAAGGGGAAGTGGTAGATACAAAAGATGCTGAAACAGGAAAACTACCACTATTATGCTGTCAAAACTGTATGCATGCATCAGAAATAGTATCTGTCCAAATAACCCAATCTAGTCACCAGTAACAACTGGTACTGCCTGCTCAGCGGAATCTGCACACACGGCTCGAAACCGCGGGATCGGCTCACACGGCTCGCATCCCAACATAAGTATCAGACCGGCACACACGGCTGGGTCCGAGAAAGCACACCTCCGGAGTGGCACTCGAGGGGAGCGACCCACACGAGTAAAATATCTCTGTCATCAGTATCACAAGTATCTCTGTAGCACATGTCTCAATATAGCAGGACTGGATCATGACTATGATCAAAGTGGGAAACTCCATCCACTACAGAAACCCAATCCCCAACTGATGCAATAAATAAACAAACTCAACCCCAATCTGATGCAAGGATAAACATCTGGTCAACCGCCTACTGTCCGCGGTCACCGCAATACCCCACAAGTCCACAATCTAGCACAACCTTGGCTACACTATCCCAAACCCCTGCTCACACTTGAGCAACAACATCTGAATGCAAAGGACAACAATGAAACATGTTCAAATCCCAATATGATAGTGTAGCAATGAATAGTGGCCTTACCTGATGTCCGGGCATGCATGCAACTGTCTTTATTTTTAAAAGTTGTAAAATAGTGTCAAAGGTTTAAAACAATTGATAAAAGTCATTTGCATGCGAGATCATAGCCTTTGTCTCAATCACAGTGTCCCAATATAAGTCATCATATCATTTGTGGGGTTATATTAAATTTTAGGGGAGTTTGTCCCAGCGGTCCTTGTCATTTGTCATATTAATTTGTCCCAATGGTTCTCATTAATTGTCCTGTTAGTAGTCCTGTTAGTAGTCCTGTTAGTAGTCCTGTTAGTAGTCCCAATGGTTCTCATTAATTGTCTGTTACTTTGTCCCAATTGTTCTCATTAATTGTCATATTTTAGGGGATTTCTAGTAATCCCAGTGAGCTTGTCAAAAATGAGGTAAGCAACAACCGCCCACCTCGAACAGCTCAAACAACACCCCAGGTAGTCTCCTGGTTGTCCACAGTCCTCAAATCCTGCAAATCAACGCTCCCGGTATAAATACAAATCCCAAAAAGCACAATATTTGCTGTTTTTCAGACAGCACGGGAAAAGAGGAATTTTTCACCTCTAAAATGAGCTCCTAAAATCCCAGAAAAATCACGGTTGCGTTCCTCGCGAAGAGTAGATCAAAATCGACTCTTAAAACGCCTCGATCTGACGCTCCTACGTCAAGATAAAAATCGGAGAAGTCGGTGCTGTCCAAAAATTATCACAGTAAAAAGGGGGGTCAAAGAGGACCTAAAACTGTGCCAAAAGTACGAAACGGAGCAAAATGATCAACACGGAAATCGAAGCCCTACCTCTTACGGTCGCGCTGTCGCAAAAATCGTCCAAAAATTCCACCCGGTTAGCCCGCAGTGAATTTTCGACGGAACTGCGACGGGAAATGGGCCTAAAAGAAAATCGTCGCAGTGCGCCGCGTCGCAGATATCTCACTATCTGTAACTCCTAAATTCTGAGATTGTAGAGAGAGAAAGAAGAGAGAGAGAGGAACAACTTTCGTATTTGGCACTTTTTCTGATTCTCTCTCTATGGGCTCGGAAACCAAGGTGCAAAGAGAGGGGGTGGGGGACCCCTATATATAGTGGGCCAAAAGGGAATATTCCCACACGGGATCTGGATCCGAACACGAAACACCGAAACGGGCCAACCAGGAAGCGCCACGTGTCGCACAAACAGGAAACAGCCGGTGCAGGGCCAATGGAAATTCGCCACGTGTCCACGTGGTGCGTGTGTCTGCCCCGCGCTCCGGGTCTTCCGGAAGGTTGTCGGCCAACGGGTGCTGCCACGTGTCACCCCCACAGGCTTCTAGAAGCCGGCCACCAATCAGGAGCTGCCACGTGGCAGCTGGAACTTCGGTGCACCCGGTGCACGCCAGCCGTGGACCGCGCACCAGCGCCCCCTGCCCGCGCCTGCCCGCGCCTGCCCGCGCTGCCCGCGCTGCCCGCGCCGTGCTCCTCCGCGCTCCGCCGCTGCCCCGCCGCTGCGCCGCTGCCCGCCGCCGTGCGCCGCCGCCCGCCGCCGCTCGCCGGCGGCCGCCGCCGGCCGCCGCCGGCGCCGGAACTGTTCCGGCGTGAACAGTAATTTTTGCCGAAAAATAAAGTAAATATACCATTTTGACCGTTTTCGCGCGCTGAGTCCAAATCCGCCGTCCGTTTCGCCAAATTCTCATCCGAAATTTTGCCGAAAGCTCCCGGAAATTCCCGTTTGCTCCGATTTTCGCGCAGAGTCTATTAAAAATATCCAATTTCGATTCTACAAGCTCCATTGCACTGTACAAGCCTTCTACAGTCACTGTTTGGCTTCTGCGGGAGTCCGGATCATCACATCCTCCCCCACTAAAAAGAGTTTCGTCCTCGAAACGAGACTCAACCATAATCCTCAGTCCGATGTCTCAAATAAGTAGGGGTGGGCATCCCTCATCTCCGACTCGAGCTCCCATGTAGCCTCGCGCTCGTCATGATTGCTCCATTGGATTTTACATAGGGAATGGCCCGATTGCGCAATTCTTTCACCTCTCGATCCAGAATTCGCAGTGGGCGCTCCTCATACCTCAAATCCTCGCTGATCTCGAGTGGTGTGAAGTCGATGACGTGCGATGGGTCGAAGACATACTTCCTCAAAGTAGAGACATGAAATACATTATGGACACCAGCAAGCCTCGGAGGAAGTGCAAGTCGGTAGGCAACTGGCCCGATACGCTCCAATACCTCAAAGGGTCCAATATATCGGGGGCTAAGTTTTCCACGAATGCCGAATCTCCTGATTCCTTTGGACGGCGAGACTTTCAGGAATACATGATCACCAACCTGAAACTCTAAGTCTCGTCGCCGAACATCGGCATAACTCCTTTGTCGGCTCTGGGCGGTCTGAAGATGCTGGCGAATCACTCGGACCTTCTCTTCTGCCTCTATCAAGACATCTGGTCCCAAGGTCCGCCTCTCGCCCACGTCACTCCAATAAAGCGGTGATCGACACTTGCGTCCATACAATGCTTCAAACGGAGCCATCTGAATGCTCGCTTGAAAGCTATTGTTGTACGCGAACTCAGCCAAGGATAAGTGTCGAATCCATCCTCCGCCGAAATCCAGGACGCAAGCCCTCAACATGTCCTCCAGGATTTGTATCGTCCGCTCTGACTGCCCATCCGTCTGTGGATGAAAAGCTGTGCTGAACCTGAGTTCAGTCCCCAAGGCTGTTTGCAAACTTTTCCAGAAATGCGAAACAAACCTTGGGTCTCTGTCTGATACAATGGAGGCTGGTACTCCATGCAGTCTTACTATCTCATCCAGATATAACTGGGCTAGTCGCTCAAGTGGCCACGTAGTCTGCATGGGCAGAAAGTGTGCCGACTTGGTAAGTCGATCCACGACTACCCAGATAGCGTCTGCTCCTCCCTGTGCCCTAGGAAGTCCGACCACGAAATCCATCGTAATGTGGTCCCATTTCCACTGGGGAATTGGGAGATTCTGTAACTTGCCAGCTGGCACTCGATGTTCAGCTTTCACCTGTTGACAAGTTAAACACTGAGCCACAAATCTCCCAACATCCCTTTTCATGCCTTTCCACCAGAAATATGCCTTGAGGTCCTTATACATCTTAGTCCCACCCGGATGTAGGGTATAAGGTGTATAATGGGCTTCTCGCAATATCTGCTCTCGGATCTCCGCATCCGCTGGCACACATGCTCGGTTCCTGTACCTTAGTACTCCCGAGGCATCTACCGAAAAGTCCCCAGACTGATTACTCGGAATTTGATCTCTAATCCTGGTCAAGTGGGGGTCCTCACTCTGTTTCTCCTTGATCCTGTCTAGCAGAGTGGGCTGCACGACTAAAGATGTCAGTCTAGCAGAGACCCCAGGGGACACAACCTCTACTCGAGCCGTCTCATCTCCTCTAATAGCGGTGCCTGGTCTGTGATCAACATAGACAAACTTTGCACCGCTCTCCTACTCAAGGCGTCAGCGACCACATTAGCTTTGCCTGGGTGGTAGAGAATATCCACATCATAATCCTTTAATAGCTCTAACCACCTACGCTGCCTCAAATTCAGCTCCTTCTGCGTGAACAGGTACTTTAGGCTCTTGTGGTCGGTGTAGATTTCACAGTGCTCTCCATATAGGTAATGACGCCAAAGCTTTAGTGCAAACACTACAGCAGCAAGCTCCAAGTCATGGGTAGGGTAATTCTTCTCGTAATCCTTGAGTTGCCTTGATGCATAAGCAATTACCCTCCCTTCTTGCATCAACACACAACCAAGTCCACTGTGTGATGCGTCACTGTAGATCACATATCCTTTTCCCATAACAGGGAGGGAAAGGATAGGGGCGGTCATCAATCTATTCTTTAGCTCCTCAAAGCTCCTCTGACAATCCTCACTCCAGATAAACTTCACTCCTTTACGCGTCAAGCGAGTGAGGGGTGTGGAAAGCTTCGCAAAGCCTTCCACAAACCGACGATAATACCCAGCTAAACCCATAAAGCTACGCACCTCAGAAACGGTCGTCGGTCGGGGCCAATCTCGGACTGCCTCAATCTTTGCCGGGTCTACCGCCACACCTGCGGCGGAAATCACATGGCCCAAGAAAACTACCTCCCGAAGCCAAAACTCGCATTTTGCCAGCTTGGCATACAACTTCTTCTCTCGCAGAAGTTGCAGCACATCCTTAAGTGCTCCTCATGCTCAGCATCACTTCGGGAGTAGATCAAGATATCATCAATGAACACTACCACGAATCGATCCAAGTATGGTCGGAAGATTCGGTTCATTAAATCCATGAATGCGGCAGGGGCATTAGTTAGCCCAAAAGGCATAACTGTAAATTCATAATGCCCGTACCGTGATCTAAATGCCGTTTTAGGAATATCCTCGGCCTTCACCTTCAACTGGTGGTAACCGGATTGCAGATCTATCTTAGAGAAGACACAAGACCCTTGCAGCTGATCAAAAAGATCATCGATGCGCGGCAAAGGGTACTTGTTCTTGATGGTCACTTTATTTAATTCCCTATAGTCCACACAAAGTCGAAGTGACCCATCTTTCTTCTTCACGAATAGCACCGGCGCTCCCCAAGGCGACACACTCGGCCTAATAAAGCCCTTATCCATTAAATCTTGGAGTTGCGCCTTAAGCTCTCGCAACTCAGCCGGTGCCATCCGGTAAGGAGCCTTTGAGATTGGCGCAGTTCCTGGAACTACGTCAATCACAAACTCAATCTCCCTATCTGGCGGCATGCTAGTCAGCTCAGGTGGAAAAACATCCGGAAACTCGCGGGCAATAGGGATATCCCCGAGTCCCGGCGCCGCCGTAGGCCCCTCAACAACACTAGCCAAAAAGGCTACACATCCTCGATGGATCATCTGCCTCGCTCGGGAAGTCGAAATCATAGAGGCAAAGAAAGCACTCTGACATCCCCGGTATACCAACATCTCCTGGCCTGGCTCTCTAAAAGTGACAGTCCTTGCGGCACAATCAATAGTCGCAAAGTACCGAGCCAGCCAGTCCATTCCGAGGACCACATCGAAGTCCTTCAGCTGTCTCAAGACCAACAGGTCTGCTGGCATAATCCAGGACTCGATTTGCATCGGGCAGGACCAACAACACTCTTCCACGTGCAAAGTGTGATCGGGAATCTGAACCTCTCGTGCACGTGGCAAAAGTCCTACCTCTAACCCATGTAATGATGCAAATGATTTACTAATAAAAGAATGCGATGCTCCAGTATCAAATAAAGTACGAGTCCTAATGCCAGAAAGTAAGGTGATACCTGCCACCACATGATCTGCTGCCGAAGAGTCCTCTACTTGCGCAGCATACACTCGCCCACTCTGAGCTGGAGGGCGATAATCCGTGGGATGGGAAGAAGATGGTCTGCTTGCTGGAGCATAGGGGCGCTGAGCCGTCGACCGCTGCTGCGATGAAGATGGAGCAGATGCTGAAGAAGGGGTGGTGGGGGCCGAAAAGGGGCACGAAGCTTGAATGTGCCCGGGCTGTCCACATCTATAACAGCGACCCCACCGTTGGTCGCAGGTGTTGGAAAAATGCTGACCTCCGCAGAAAATACAATTGCCGGGGGTTCGTGGTTGTCGGGGTTGCTGTTGAGACTGCCGCTGTCGCTGAGGCTGCCGCTGCGACCCACGTTGCGACGACTGTGATCTTTGCTGCTGTTGCCGCTCTGGGACTTCTGGGATCCACCAGGCCCTCGTTGCTCGGACCGTCCTTGGCCGGGGAACTGTGGCTGCGGCGGTCGTGGCGGCCTCCACGAACTAGCCTGTCCCCCAACCTCCGGTGCCGGTCGCTTCGCCCCCGGGATCACTACGGGAGCTGGAGCTACCTCCTCCATCACTACCTCCCCGCACTCAACGTAGAGTGCCTGCTCCATCGAGGCCTCCAAGGTCTGCAACCTACGCGAGCGAACCAATTGAAAAAGGTCCCGGCGCAATCCTCGCTCGAACATGTAGATCCGGTGCGCCTCGTCCCTGGCCACGTTCGGTACACATGCCAACAACTGATTGAAATTGGCAATGTACTCGTGTACTGGCCGATCTCCTTGGCGGAGGTTTCTCAACTGCTCCTCCAACCTCTGCCGGACGCTTTCCGGAAAGAAAGCCCCAAGAAGGAGATTGCGGAATTCCGCCCAGGTCAGGAGCTGAGCCCCAGGCGGACCAGCCGGTCGAACACGCCGCCACCAAGCTTCGGCGTTGTGTTCCAAAAAGTTCGTTGCCAAAATTACCTGATATCGATCCTCGATAAACAACGTCTCAAAACGTCGCTCCATCGCCGTGATCCACGACTCTGCCTCCCACGGCTCAGTACTTTGCCCCGAAAAATGGGGTGGGTCAAACTGGCGGAACCTCATCAACAGGTCCACCACTCCCCGCTGCTCTGCCGGGGTCAGAGATCCTGTCAGCCCAGACGGCTGTCCACCAGTACCCCGAGCAACAGGGGATGCCGGGGTCACCGGTACAACTGGAGGATTCACAGCAGGGGAAGAAGGTACGGGAGAATTCTCTGAAGGGTGCTACAACAGGCTGAGCCCTCTGCTCTAACATCTGCGTCAGCCGACCCATAGCCTCCTCCTGACGCCGAACAGCCTCTGACATCTGGGCCATCTGGGCCTGCAGCTCTTGCACCTCACTCTGCTGGCCCTGCCCGGACTCCTCCTGATCGGGTTCAGGGGAATCAGGCTGAGAACGCGTCAACATCCTACGTCGCGGAGGCATCCTACCACAAGAAACCACACTCAGTATCATACCCCACACGACCCAATCTAGCGAAAGTCAAAGACATTCCCCTATTTCTGTGACTTTATGTTGTCTGCAGCCAACATAACTGTCCACCAGAAATAGGCTATGTCGATCCCTCTTCTCTCACTGGAAGAGTCAAACAAAATAAATCAACGACTTTCGCAAAATGTCACGTCTCTCATGCCCTATTATCCTAGGGTCTGCCAAAAGCCTAGGGTTTCCTAAGTCCCAACTGAACTATCCCTAAGCTCTGATACCAACTTAATCTGTCACGCCCCGGGTGCAATCAGAACCCGGGCCCGTCTACAGATCCGCCGTGCACACGGAATTTCCCGCGTACACGAAGCGCTGGTAACCTGCTCAATATCAGAGATACAATAAAAGAGCATAATACAGAGCTGAAATAGTATCTCAGACTGGAACTACAAATAAGCTGTAATATGTACAATAATCTCCCAGCTCACCAAAATAGTACATCCAGCTGGCGGAAGCCAGACCCAAAATAAAAAGGAGAATATCACAGTCTGAGGGGGGGGTACAACGTTTATCTACAGCTCTCAGCCTCCCAGGAGATCCATCTATTCAGCGATCCCCTTACCTCGATCAGCTGCCGATGGCCCAGCAGCTCCTGCAGATGACTCTGCAAAATAAAGGAGAAGAAAGAAACAGAAAACAATAATGGGGGTGAGAACTACCAGATAAACCAGCAGCCTCCCCTAGTGGGTAAAACCTCAACTCTGACGCACCCACTAGGACTACTAGAGGCAAAAGGGGGAAGTGGTAGATACAAAGATGCTGAAACAGGAAAACTATCACTATTATGCTGTCAAAAACTGTATGCATGCATCAGAAATAGTATCTGACCAAATAAACCCAATCTAGTCACCAGTAACAACTGGTACTGCCTGCTCAGCGGAATCTGCACACACGGCTCGAAACCGCGGGATCGGCTCACACGGCTCGCATCCCAACATAAGTATCAGACCGGCACACACGGCTGGGTCCGAGAAAGCACACCTCCGGAGTGGCACTCGAGGGGAGCGACCCACACGAGTAAAATATCTCTGTCATCAGTATCACAAGTATCTCTGTAGCACATGTCTCAATATAGCAGGACTGGATCATAACCATGATCAAAGTGGGAAACTCCATCCACTATAGAAACTCCATCCCCAACTGATGCAATAAATAAACAAACTCAACCCCAATCTGATGCAAGGATAAACATCTGGTCAACCGCCTACTGTCCGCGGTCACCGCAATACCCCACAAGTCCACAATCTAGCACAACCTTGGCTACACTATCCCAAACCCCTGCTCACACTTGAGCAACAACATATGAATGCAAAGGACAACAATGAAACATGTTCAAACCCCAATATGATAGTGTAGCAATGAATAGTGGCCTTACCTGATGTCCGGGCATGCATGCAACTGTCTTTATTTTTAAAAGTTGTAAAATAGTGTCAAAGGTTTAAAACAATTGATTGATAAAAGTCATTTGCATGCGAGATCATAGCCTTTGTCTCAATCACAGTGTCCCAATATAAGTCATCATATCATTTGTGGGGTTATATTAAATTTTAGGGGAGTTTGTCCCAGCGGTCCTTGTCATTTGTCATATTAATTTGTCCCAATAGTTCTCATTAATTGTCCTGTTAGTAGTCCTGTTAGTAGTCCTGTTAGTAGTCCTGTTAGTAGTCCCAATGGTTCTCATTAATTGTTCTGTTACTTTGTCCCAATTGTTCCAGTTAATTGTCATATTTTAGGGGATTTCCAGTAATCCCAGTGAGCTTGTCAAAAATGAGGTAAGCAACAACCGCCCACCTCGAGTAGCTCAAACAACACTCCAGGTAGTCTCCTGGTTGTCCACAGTCCTCAAATCCTGCAAATCAACACTCCCGGTATAAATACAAGTCTCAAAAGCACAATATTTGCTGTTTTTCAGACAGCATGGGAAAAGAGGAATTTTTCACCTCTAAAATGAGCTCCTAAATTCCCAGAAAAATCACGGTTGCGTTCCTCGCGAAGAGTAGATCAAAATCGACTCTTAAAACGCCTTGATCTGACGCTCCTACGTCAAGATAAAAATCGGAGAAGTCGGTGCTGTCCAAAAATTACCACAGCAAAAAGGGGGTCAAAAGAGGACCTAAAACTGTGCCAAAAGTACGAAACGGAGCAAAATAATCAATACGGAAATCGAAGCCCTACCTCTTACGGTCGCGCTGTCGCAAAAATCGTCCAAAAATTCCACCCGGTTAGCCCGCAGTGAATTTTCGACGGAACTGCGACGGGAAATGGGCCTAAAAGAAAATCGTCGCAGTGCGCCGCGTCGCAGATATCTCACTATCTGTAACTCCTAAATTCTGAGATTCTAGAGAGAGAAAGAAGAGAGAGAGAGGAACAACTTTCATATTTGGCACTTTTTCAGATTCCCCCTCTTTGGGCTCGGAAACCAAGGTGGAATGAGAGGGGGTGGGGGACCCCTATATATAGTGGGCCAAAAGGGAATATTCCCACACGGAATCTGGATCCAAACACGAAACACCGAAACGGGCCAACCAGGAAGCGCCACGTGTCGCACGAACAGGAAACAGCCGGTGCAGGGCCAATGGAAAGGCGCCACGTGTCCACGTGGGGCGTGTGTCTGCCCCGTGCTCCGGGTCTTCCGGAAGGTGTCGGCCAACGGGGTGCTGCCACGTGTCACTGCCCCACAGGCTTCTAGAAGCCGGCCCACCAATCAGCAGCTGCCACGTGGCAGCTGGAACTGTCGGTGCACCCGGTGCACGGCCAGCCGTGGACCGCGCACCAGCGCCCCTGCCCGAGCCTGCCCGCGCCTGCCCGCGCTGCCCGCGCCTGCCCGCGCCGTGCTCCTCCGCGCTCCGCCACTGCCCCGCTGCTGCGCCGCTGCCCGCCGCCGTGCGCCGCCGCCCGCCGCCGCTCGCCGGCGGCCGCCGCCGGCTGCCGCCGGCGCCGGAACAGTAACTCCGGCGTGAACAGTAATTTTTGCCGAAAAATAAAGTGGATATACCATTTTGACCGTTTTCGCGCGCTGAGTCCGATTCCGCCATCTGTTTTGCCAAATTCTCATCCGAAATTTTGCCGAAAGCTCCCGGAAATTCCTGTTTGCTCCGATTTTCGCGCAGAGTCAATTAAAAATATTCAATTTCACATCTACAAGCCCCATTGCACTGTACAAGCCTTCTACAGTCACTGTTTGGCTTCTGCGGGAGTCCGGATCATCACATCCGTCGTCGGCGACGCCCGCCCTCACCCCGTGACGGTGGCTCGGCGGCCCGATGACCACGTGACCTTAACCGTAACCTAACCAAAAAAAATAAAATAAAAGAAATACTAGCGTTACCTTGGTTTGCGAGGGATGAGCCGGGGATCGTGGATTCTGAGCAGGAGTCGAAAGGGAGTGGATTGCCGTTCTTCCTCTCCTCAGATCTGCCGGATCCTGGAAACCCTAGCCGCTCAGACGAGGAGAAGAGAGAAAAATAAAAGGGGCATATGAAGCCTAAAGAGGGGGTCCAAACTTAAAAATTTAATTCCGGGAGATTCCGGGGTCGGAATTCAAATCCGATCGCACCATCGTTCCCCGTTTCGCATGCTCTAACGCTTAAAATTTCCCGTGAGCCCCGACGGACCATCCAGAATTAATCAAAAAAATTGCACCCGCCGGATACTCCTCCCATGGGAAGAAAAAGAGAACAACTTGGAGAAAATAGCGGGTCTTACACTAAAATCCGTTTTATGGCGTATGGACTCCAAAAAATATAAGTAAATAGCCAATTTTCATTATTTTCACGCGTTGAGTCCAAATCCGATATCCGTTTTTCTAAATTCCACTTCTAAAATTTGTTCAAGGCTTCCAAACAGGTATTCTGAATCCAAATTTCGCGCTGGGTCCAATTCTGATGTTCGATTTGCGCGCAACCATCTCCACCACACATCATAGGCCTCTAGAAGCCACAATTCACTCCGCAAGACCTTCGCGGAGATCCGGATCATCACACAAACCATGTTCGGGCTCAGGACTGGATCTGTCTGATCCAGATCCAGAACACTGAAATTGTCCAATTTTTTATTTTTAAGCCATGAAAAATATTCCAAGCGTTTCTAATCTATAAGAATGTATTCAATCATAAAAAATATTTAATTGAACGTACCTGAACAATTTGAATTCATTCTTCTTGAGATTGATGTTTTTTGTTCTTCAAGTCTTCATCTTTAATCTTCAAGACTCAATCAACTTCACGAAATACTCTTCAAGACTCAATCAACTTCACGAAATACGCCAATACAAAAATCTTTAACAATCTCCCCCTTTGGCGGTTTCGTGACAAAAATATACAATCTACAAAAAAACTAAAGAAAAATAATTTTTGTTGCAATCACCACACAACAAAAATACGCATGAACAATCCAAATAAAATATAATACAAGAGATGAACTACTAATACAAACTCTAGACTTAAACACAGTTTGGAGTCTTCAAATCTTATACTCTCTGCAAAAGAAAAATTCTTGACAGAAAAATTCATTAGTTCCACAAGAATTTAATTCAATAAACAACCAGAGAGATTATATTTGACATTAGACATTTACAAAATATAAACAAGTAAATTTCCTTGTCTAACAATTCATAAAAGTTCAGAATTCAGGTTCAAACAGTTCAAAGTTCTAAAGTTATACCTATTCCAGTTCCAGTTTACTTGTTCACATGTTAACAGTTAGAATATTTACATGCCCAAATAGTTAGTGAGTTAGTGTTCAGAGCAAGTATCAAATAGTTCCATGTTCTTATGATCATCTACCGCTTTTTGTCATCGAAAATGCCAAAAAAAAAAAAAAAAACTGTGGGGAAGACAGTACGAACTGCACATGCAAGAAAGATGCAAAATGAAAGAACAAATGCAAAAGGAAGTTTGATGCATGCAAGTGAAAAGTTAAAAAAAAAAAAAAAAAAAAAGATCTTTTTCTTCAAAAAAATTTACTCAAAACCGGAGCCGCTATTCAAGCTGCAACATCCCAGCTTATCAAAAATTTTCTTGACCAACTTCGTAAGAGTCGAATACTTCTTACGAAGATCATTTTGGTCTGCAGTAATGCGCTAGAGATCCAGAGAAATGAGCTCGTGCACGGACGAAAGTCATTGTTGCTCGCGGTATATGGAGGTGACTGAGGCGTCATCCTCAGAAGTATCAAAAGCTTGTGCTGTGGCTACTGCTGGTGCTACAGGTGCTGCTGGTGCTGACTTTGCTTGTGAGGAGGTCGAAAGTCTTGTGCTCCTTGGAGGGGTTGGTGTGTCCTCAGGTTGTTGAGGGAGTGACTTCACAATTGTCGAATCATTGATGGTTCCCATACTATGCATGTAACTCGAAGAACGAGTATCAACATTGAATTTCTTGAAGATCCGCATAATGATCATTGGGAAAGGAAGTCGCTCCGTCGGATGTGGATGCTCCACATATCGAGCCATTCTCGGCCAAATGAGGTAAGGAATATTGATGTTCAACCCCTGAGCGGCTGTGGGATGTCCCAAAAGATACAAAAATAACATTCTATCCCATCTCAAAACTTTGGTCTTCATGTTCGGTAATATGTTGTAGCACACAATAAAGTTCAAAAACTGATATTCAGGTCAAAGCTCCTTCGAAAATACGAAATTTCCAGCTGACCTAGTATCTGGCATGCAGATGCCATCAACGACCATACCCCAAACAATAGAGGTCATGGTTTGACCCTTCATATATTGAGTCCCGTCCAGGTTAGCAGATATATGATCAATCCTGTTAAGGCTCATTGGCAAGCTGTTAAGTGGATTCTGAGATACCTATGTAGTACCACTAACACTTGTCTTGAGTTTGGGAGGTGTAAAGATGGTGTGGTTGGATTTGTTGATTCAGATTTTGCAAGTGATTTGGATAGAAAGAGATCACTTTCAGGTTATATATTCTCCATCGGTGAATGTACAGTTAGTTGGAAAGCTTCATTACAACCAATTGTCGCCTTGTCTACGACCGAGGTGGAGTATATTGCTATACAGAGAGTGTGAAGGAAGCTAATTAAATGGCTACGAGGCTTATTTGGAGAACTTACTTTATGTTGGGATCCAACGGTTAATTATTCGAATAGTCAAAGTGTTATTCATTTGTCTAAAGATCAAATGTTTCATGAGAGGACAAAGCACATCGATGTAAAGTTTCACTTTGTTCAGGATGTGATCGGAAAGTGCACAGTGACTGTTAAGAAGATTAATATTGAAGACAATCCGGCGGATATGATTACTAAGTCTCTTACTATTATCAAGTTCAAGTATTGTTTGGACTTTGTGTCGATTGGCAGCACTTGAGGCCCTACGGGGTGTTTGGAGAAGACGGAGTACTAAGAAGCGTTAAGAAGTATTGAGAAGAATTTAAGTCAATGTGAAGTTTTGCGACAATCTCAACACAGTGGCTAAAAACTACAAATCAAATCAAGGTGGAGATTGTTATATTTTGGTTTAGATTTGTATTTCTCTAAATAAAAGTCAAATTTAATTAAATTAGAATAATATGATATTTAGATTATTGGGTATAAGTAGAATTTAATTAGGAGTTCAATTTGACTACAAATTCTAATTAGATTCTAGTTTGGAGGCATATATTATATAAACCATATCTGGTCACTTTAATGTAGCTGCAACTTTAATTATTCGAAATTCTAATTAATTAGGCCAACCAAGAAGAAAGATAATTGTCATATACCATGTTAATGACACCGGATTCTAATTAGAGGTCATGCTCTAATTAATTAAGCAATCGTGCTAATGAAGCTGGCAATTAATTAAAAGGTTGTAGCTCCAAGGTGAGGGTGTCCGTATTGTTGGTGATCAAGAAGTGGGTCCGTACTTGGTTGGTCTTGCACATTGGATGGCGAGCCGAGTCGAGTAGTCTTGGAATCGTTTGTACGAATGCGAATTATGATATTTCAGATTTAATTAGAGCTTCAATTTTTTTGAGAGATTTAATTTTTGTATTCTAACTTCGACATTAATAAAAGTTTTTGCACCGTTTTTGTCCATGGATGTAGGCCGGTGGCCGAACCACGTAAATCTTGATGTATTTTTTTCTTTTTTTTCTTACATTAATTTCCTTTAGATTTATTTTTCGCTGTTTCGATTTAACAACGTTTGATCCCACGTTCTTTCCCATTAGGCACAAGAAACCGAACAGAAAAAATCCCATTGGATTTTCTTACGCGCCAAAAATAAATAAATAAATTTATTAAATAATAAATAAATAATAATAATGATGATGATGATAATAATAAATATTAAATACAAATAAAAAATTCCAACTTCAAACTTTTGAGTTTTTCATCAATATTTTGATTTTAAAATTTGAATGCATCGTTTATATTTATGTGTTTACTTAGTATATTTTATACAATTTTCACAATTATTAATTTACTAAAATAAATAATAAGTTCAAATTTTGAAGTTAAAATATCGTTGACCGATTCAAATCAAACAAATTAAAAAATTGAGTAGTAAAAATTTTAAAAGATTGAATAGTCGACTCAGAATAGCCTATAGCTCAAATAAGTTATGTACATTTTTATCACAGGACTATTGTAAATGCTACATGAAAAAGAGTGTTGATTATAAGACAAAAAAAAAAAACATATATAAACCTGTTGAACTTAAGCAGTTTTGCATACAACTTTAGCACTTTTGCAATTAGACGCCTAAACTCTTAATTTTGGCAATTAGAGATCTTAAACTTTATCAAAATTTTCAATAGTTTCTTACTCTCTATCAAAGTTACTAATTACACAACAATTTTAATCACTTGTATTGCAAATAATATTACCTAAGGCAATTGCTTGTATGTCCCTTACTACTATTAAAAAATTTAAAATTTATCCTTCAATATTCAAAAATATATTTTTAAACTCCAATCCCATTAGTAAACACTAGAGGGATACGGAATATTTGAAGGGATTGTTAAAAATAAACAAGAATATTATAGTCATTCAGGGTAAATAAAATAGTTTTGAAGTTTGAATGTCAAATTAGATATTATCCAAAACTTTAATAATATAAATTTTTTTTTTCTACTCCAACACAGAAAAATAGCGATAAAAATTGGACATAGGTTCACTTTATTCTTGATGCATAATTATCATAACTAGTAGGAAAAAAAAAGAAGAGTTTCTTCTTGTTTTGAAGTTATTTAAAATTGTGTTGAAGATATACTATTGAAACAACTTGCCAATTGATAACTTCTCTTAAGAAAAGAACATTATTAAACTATTTGATAAAATTTAAGATTTTACTAGTTTAGAATTTAGATTAAAAGTTTCTGTTCGCGAACATGCTAAGTTTAGGACATCTTTTTACATTTTCTCCAAATATTGTTTAGAGAAATGCTAAATCTATCATCTAAAAAAAAAAAGGTAGTTGTGATTTTACAAACCCTCATCCAAGGGTCCTTTAGGAGTTGGGTTTCAATATTAAAAAAATAATAATTATAAGACTAGTTAAAAAAATTTTGACCCTTGAATACTAAAAATTAAAAAAAATTTGACCCTTGAATACTAAAAATTACATGACCAAAGTCTTTTTCGACTTGCAAATTGAGTATTGCTTTATCGGTTATTTTGGAAAGAAAAATACTATCTCTATAATTTATTGCAGAATGTATATCTTACACTCTATCATCTAATGATTTAAATTGTTTTAAAAAAAATTTAGTACCGTAAATCTGAACTTTTGAGATGTTAGAGCATAAGATTTGCACCTATATTGTAAATGTGTAAGCGGCATTACTCTTTCATAAGAATATCTAATAGGTAAAAACATATAGAATTTAACTAAACTATAGATCATCTTGTATCGACTATCCGATCTTTCAAAATTTTAATTTGCTATTGAAAATTTTAATTTATTTTATTTGAATCAGTCAATAGTATTTCGATTTCAAAAGTTTAATGCGTAGTTTATATTTATAAGCCTATCTTGTCACGCCCCGGGTGTAAACCAGAACCCGGGCTCGTCTACAGATCCGCCGTGCATCCGGAATTTTTCGTGTACACGAAGCGCTGGTAACCTGCTCAGATATAAAGATATAATAAAGGAGCATAAAAAAAATAGAGCTAAACTAAAACTAGTACATCTCAGACAAATACTGAAAAAGAAAGTACAACATAGCTCTCACAAATATGCATGTGTCTCTCCCAGCTCACAAAATAAATACATCCAGCTGGCCGAAGCCAGACCCAAAATAAAAGGAAAAATACAACCGTCTGAGTGTACAGGGGATACATCAAAACTACTGAACTCTGGATCAGGGAAGCAGCTAACTAGTCAACGATCCTCTTACCTCGGTCCTGGGAAGAGGGTCCCGCAGCTCCTACAGAGGACTCTGCAAAACAAAGGGGAAAAGAAGAGGAAAAACAGTGGGGGTGAGAACTACTATAAAGACAGTAGCCTCCCCTAGTGGGTAAACCTCAAACTCAGACGTGCCCACTAGGACTACTGGAGGCGAAAAAATAAAATAAGGTGGTGAGCTATACGTATAACAACTGATAAAAGCTACCACTAAGATGCCTCTAAAGTAATAAGCTAAAAGAGTAGCTAAATGCATGCATCATAGTATACATATGCCTGCCTGGGTAACCCAATCTAGACACCGGTGAACACCGGTACTGCCTGCTATTCCTACTAACTCACAACTCAGCTGCGGGGTGCAGACCGGTTCCTGACCGACACGGTCCCATCCCAAAGGCAACAGACCGGCTCCTGACCGGCACGGTTACAAGCACGCACACTCCAGAGTGGCACTCGAGGGGAGCGACCCTCACGAGTGAAATAAGTCGCCATAAGTAACCTGATATAGTAGGACTGAATCAAGACTCTAATTAAGTGGGTAAAACCCATCCACTAAAGAAGTCCCGATCCCCTATCCCCAAATCTGATGCATTAGTAACAGTCCGATCAACCGCCCGAAATTCGCGGTTGCCGCAAATACCCTGTCCTCAAACCTGCCTGTCCCAAATCCCCAATAGCTGACTACACTATCCCAGTCCCTGCTCTAACCTGAGCATACTATCCCCCATGTCTAGGTAACTGGAAAAAGAATAAGAAAACATGGTTTCTCTTAAGTCAGTTCCAGCATGATAGTGTAGCAGAAAAAGGTGGCCTATCTAGGTGACCATTCAAGCATGCAAAAGTCCTTTACTTAGCAATATGGTTTCAAGTATTCCAGTTCTTACAAAATTAGAGTATACTATTTCATGAATACTAATTGTAACAAGTTGCCACAAGCCGGAAGCCGGTCTCTATATACATGCATAAGATGTTCCAAGATACATATCACATGAAATAGTTTAGCAAATTATTCCCAGCGAGTTTAGACAATATATCCTTTGTAAGAGTTAACATTCAATTCATTTTCAATTCTCTAAAGATGTAAGAGCTACCCATAAGTCCAATTTTCCAATTATGCAAGCTATATCCAAATCCACTAGTATACTAGCATTATAACATAGGACTAGCTCCAATATGCCTAGTGGGTTGTCACAAGCAAGAGGTTAACAACGGTACCCACCTCGAGCGCTAAAATCCTTGTCCCAAATGCGAAACCCGCGCTCGATCCCAACAGTTACCACAACACTGCACAACATACCCAAGAAGAACATACATAGTTTAAACTTACAATGTTCTCAAAATCTGTCCCAAAATTTATCAGTCCAAAGTTTTCCGATTTTCACCTGCGAAAAGTGCTCGAAAAAATCCAAGAAAAATGCTATCGCGATCCTCGCGACGAACCGGTCGAAACGAGTACTTGCGCGTCCAAATCCGAGTTTCCTACGCTGAGATACAAATTCGGCAAGGGAAACACTCCAACAAAAGCTGTACAAAAATTCTGTACCAAAGGACTACAGAAAAAGGGGATTTTCACCTTCGAGAAAAATCCAGAAAAATCTGAGAAAAATCCAGGAAATTCCTTGCGAAATGTAGATGAAAAACGACTCCTGAATCGCCTCGATCCGACGCCTGTGCGCAAAGATACAGCCAAAACAATCGAGCACTGTCCAAAACTCTGCGAAGAAAAATGGGTCACAAAGAAGCTCGGGAAACTCAAAATCCACACGAAAACTAGAGGAAACTCACAACCAAAATCCGAGCCCTACCTATCGAGAGTCCAACGGCGCAAGAATCGCCCGAAACGGAGGTCGGGGTGAGCCGGGGGAGCCCGTACACTGAAAAGGGACGAAACGGGTCGCCGGTGAACAAGCGTCGCGCCGCGTCGTAAAATAGCAAACCTCGGAAAACGTGCTCCTAAAAATTCCAGGGTGGCTCTGTGAAATGTATCTCAGATGGAGGAAGAAAGTTCCTAAAGGGCTCACTGTGAAAATCTGCTCAGAAAAGAGCTAAAAGGGCCCCAAAATCCACTATTTATAGACCAGCCCACAATCCCCCCCTTGGCCGGATTCGGGCGCCAACTTTCGGGCGCTCGAATCCGCCAAGGCGGTCGCACAAAGCCCGTCCGACACGCCCGAAAGTCTGTGGTGCTGCCACGTGTCCCCGCAACACGGGACAGCGGTGCAAGGGACTCCGCCGCGCGCCACGCGTCCCCAGCCTGGTCAACGCCCGCATGCTGCCCGCCAGCGACGGGCCGACACGTGGCCCGCACTCGAGTGCGGGCCATGTGCGGCCGACAGCGCCGCACTGGCGCCTGCTGGCACGCGCCCCGAGGCGCCGCACCGAGCTCCCGTGGACCGCGCCTTCGTGAGCCAGCGAATGACCTGCTGACACGTGTCCTGCGCCCGGTCTACCGAAGCCGCGCGCATTCGCTGAGCCGCGCCGCGTGTGCCAGCCACTCCGCGCACGCCACGTGGCCCGCCGCGCGGTCCATGCACCCGCCGCGCCTCCCCGTGGACCGAGCGGCGTGAGCCGGCCAATAATAGGCTGCCACGTGGCTCTGGCCAGTCCACGGTCCACCCCCATGCACTGAAATTCTCCGAAAACTTCCGGAAGCCCGTTTTTTGGTCATCCGGACTCCAAATTTAACAAACAAATAGCCGTTTTCAAGCGTTTTTCCGCACTGAATCCAAATCCAACCTCTGTTTGGCCCAAATCCTTTTCTAAAATTCGGCAAACACAGCCGAAGGCCAAATCAGCTGAAAATATCTCACAGGTCCACCTGTGGCACCCCTTTGATGCACCATGGGCCAGACACACCAATACTAGGTGTTCTACACTGAGAATTCATCGGCAAGGTTGCATGGGAAATCCAGAACACTACATATCTAGTATACTTTATACAATCCTCATAACTATAAATTTATTAAAATAATTAATTAAGTTAAATTTTGAAGTTAAGATACCAGGAATTAATTCAAATTAAATTTATTGAAAGTTCGATACAAAATTAAAATTATAAAAATATAAATAGTCAATTAAAATTAATTTATAATTCTGAAAAATTGTGAACGTTTTTTTTTTCTGCATACTTTGCAGAGAAATTTAAAATTTCAGGAGTGCTGAGCCCTAGACTAAGCTTTTTAGCTTTGGAGACGTCACCTAGTAGCTTTCAGCAGATGTTACTGAAAGAGTGCATTACCTAAGACAGGAAGAAGAATGTCGCGTGCAAGATATATATATATATATATATATATATATATATATATATATATATATATATATACAACACACACAGGCATCCGTATCTACACGCCGACCAGCCCTGCACAAAATCTCAACGCCCCGTTTGCTTCCTAGAACCAACGGAGACGCTACGTGGGGCCGGTTGATTGGACCGTTTGTGGTAGACCGCCGTATCGATAGATTTCGCTCCAGCAGACTGAGGGGAGGTCAGGGCGGGGCAGGGCGGGCAGGGAAATTGGGTTGGTCGGTCGGGAGAGGCCGCTTCCTTTCTGAACAGTAGGCGTCACACCCCACTCAGACGTTTCAGAGCAGTACTAATTGCAGTAAATCCTCCACGGTAATTCAAAAAAAAAAAAAAAAACCAACAATGATATCGCTATTTGTTGTATTTGACTAAGACTTCTCGTTACATACCATCTATGCTTATATATATATATATATATATATATATATATATATATATATATATATATATTTAAAAGTATAAATTTATCAATATTTGTATATTTTTTATCATTAGATATATATTGAGATTTGTGCTATTATAAAATCAACTAAAGAGAGAGAAAAAGAAAGTACAATAGTAAAAATCTCAATGCAAATTTAATGATAAAAAATTCATAAGCATAGTTGGACTTATACTTTTAAAAATATATAAACTCTACTCTCTCTCTCTCTCTCTCTCTCTCTCTCTATATATATATATATATAAAGTAGCGCTTATATACTTTCAAAAATAAAAGTCTAATTATATTTGTAAATTTTTTATTATTAAATTTATATTAGAATTTGTGTAATTGTAAAGTTAACTTAAGTGAGAGAAAGAGAAAATGCAATTGTACAAATCTCAATACAAATTCAATGGTAAAAAATTCAAAAATATAGTTAGGCTTATAATTTTAAAAATATATAAACTCTACTATATATATATATATATATATATATATATATATATATATATATATATATATATATATATATATATGTATATATATATATATATATGTATATATATATATATATATATATATATATGTATATATATATATACATATATATATATATATATATATACATATATATATATATATATATATATATATATATATATATATATATATATATATATATATAAAAAATTAGACTGGAATACTATCGATAGTACCAAATCATTGGTGCTATCGATTTTTTAGTCATTGGATTAAGAAATATGCGGTTACGATGATAGTGGTCCCCTAGGGTTTAGTGGGTGGTTGGTTGAATGGTAAAAATCTTAGGAGACCACCATAATCTCAACCGCACATCCTTTCATCCAACGGCTGGAAACTTGATAGCACCAATTGCTTGGTACTAAAGGTGACCGTCCTCGCGGCACAATCAATTGTCGCGAAATACCGAGCCAGCCACTCCATCCCCAGTACCACATCAAAGTCCCGCAGCTGTCTCAAGACTATCAGGTCCGCTGGCATAATCCATGACTCAATCTGCACTGGGCAGGACCAACAACACTCCTCTAGATGCAAAGTATGATCGAAAATCTGAACCTCTAATGCACGTGGCAACCGACCTACCTCTAATCCATGTAACGATGCAAATGCTCTACTAACAAAAGAATGTGATGCACCGGTATCAAATAAAGTGTGAACTCTAATACCAAAAAGTAAAGTGATACCTGCCACCACATGGTCGGCTGCTAAGGAGTCCTCTATCTGGGCGGCGTAGACCCGTCCGCTCTGAGCTGGAGGTCGATAGTCGGTAGGGTGGGAGGAAGGGGATCTGCTCGCTAGAGCATAGGGTCGCTAGGCTGGCGGTCGCTGCTGAGATGCAAAAAGAGCTGATGCCGAAGAAGGTGCCGCATATGTCGTAAGGGGGCATGAGGCTCGCAAGTGCCCGGCCTGTCCATAGCCATAACAGCGTTCCCACCTCTTGTCACGGGTGCCGGGAAAATGCTGACCACCACAGAAGATACATGTGAGGACCTGGATCCCCACGACGAGAATACTAGTTGACCAGCAGCTTCTGGAGGCCTATGTGGCGCGTTGGTGGTGTTCGTGCACCAATTGGACACTAGTGTTGGACTCAGAGTGTCTACTGGATCATGAGAGTAGTCTGATGACCCCGTCGGATGCTTAGAAGTGGTTTTGCGCGCAATGGATATTAAAATTGGGCTCAGTGCGAAGTTTGGACCAAGAAACATCTTTCCAGATGCCTTCGGTGATTTTTAGAGTTAGAATTTGGCAAAACGGACATCAAATTCGGATTCAGTGCGCGAAAACGGTCAAAATGGACTACCGACTTGTTATTTTTGAGCACCGGTTACTGTTCACGCCCGAACAGTAACTCCGGCGGCCGGCGGGCAGCGCCGGCGACGGCGGAGGGCAGCGGCGCGGCGGCGGGCAGGCATGGGAGCGGCGGCGGGCAGGCGCAGGCAGCGCACAGTGCGCGGGCAGGCGCGTGGGCGCGCGGGCAGGTGCGCGGTCCACGGCGCCGGCGTGCACCGGGGGCAGGCCACGTGGCATGGCGGGATTGGTTGGCTCAGCAGTCTTGGTCCACGGAATAGATCGCGGGTGTACGGTGGACCGGTGGGTGACACGTGGCAGAGTATCATTGGTGCGGTTCTGTGCGCCGGGTCCACGGAGCCGGTGCAGTTTGCCTCGGGGCGCGTGCGTGCAGAGGCGGCAGGCGGCGGCGCAGGCGCGCACATGGCCGCTGTCGGCCTCTGTAATGTACCGAATTTTCGGCACATAAATAAATGTAAATAAAGGTGGTATGAAATACTAGTGTTATGAAAGTTGGGGAAATAAAGAATATGTGGACGCGAGTTGGGCCCAAATCGGGTTAAAATGGAGACATTTAAAAATTTATTTGAGAAAGGGGGGCCCAGATTTTTAGTGAAAAATTCACAGTGTCAGAAAATTCCCAAAAAATTACGGGAGCCCCGTAAATATGTTTTAAGATCACAGAAAAAGTTTCGCGTTGATCGGATACCCGATAGTGAAAACGGGCTCTGCCAACAGTGTCGAAAAATTCTGAGAAAATTTGGGGAGCTTCGTAATTATGTTTTAAGGTCACAGTAAAAATTTCGGGTTGATAGGATATCCGGATTGCGAGAACGGGGTCCGCCAGCGATTCTAGATACAGCGAGGCTTTTGGTGGCCCAGAAATGGCCCAAACTGAAAATTTAAAATTTTCTGTGGTAAATTAAGCTGAAACGAACGTGCCTGTCAAATTTGGACGGAAACGGATAAAAAACGGACAGAAAACGAAACGAAAACGAATTTTCAAGGCAACGGCGCGCGGACCGAGGTGCGGCAACGTGCTGCGCAAGGCGCGCAGCTGGCGTGCTGCGCAAGGCAGCGTAGCAGGTGGAGCGGGTCAATGGGGGGCGCCGCCTAGACCTGGTGCACCGCCTTTGTGCTGTGGACCGAGGGCTGGTGGCTCCTCATTGGCCGGTGCACCGTGGACCGGTGCACCGTGGACCCACCCTCTCTTCCTTCTTCTTCTTCTTCTTCTTTCTCCCCCGCACCTCTATTTTTTTTTTCCCCTTTTTCCTTCCTTCTCCAACCGAGTGAGAGGAGAGTGAGGGAGGAGGTTGTAGGTGATGTCGTTTTGCGTCGTGGGCCTCGTAGAGCGCGCGAGGCTTCCGATGGGGGTGATTCGGCGGCGGCGGCGCGGTCGGGTAAGTCCCGTATTTTTATTTTTACAGTATTTTTGCACAGTTTGGGAGACGTTTTGTTGACCTTGGTTTAAACCCCTCGCTCTCATCTGTGTTAGGGAGCGTATTTTGCTGCACCGTTTTGCGTGCGGACAACGACGGTATGCACCGTTTTGCGTGAGGGCTCCGTTTTGCGCACGGGTTCTGGCATCGTGCTCCGTTTTGCGCGCGGATGTAGAAAATATGCACAGTTTTGGGCGCAAACCCGAAAAACATACACCGATTTGCGTGCAATGTGGAAAAAGCAACGTGCACCGTTTTGCGTGCCAACCCGAGGTACGTGCTCCGTTTTGCGTGCAGGTTGGACTAACCCGCACCGTTTTGCGTGCAGTCTCTAAAATTATACATCGTTTTTCGTGCAGGGGTAGAAAAATGTGCACCATTTTGTGTGCAACTTTACAGTTAAACGTGCACCGTTTTACGTGCAGATCATTTTATCGCGCACCGTTTTGCGTGCAGTCTCTAAAATTATACATCGTTTTTCGTACAGGGGTAGAAAATGTGCACCGTTTTGCGTGCAACTTTACAGTTAAATGTGCACCGTTTTGCGTGCAGATCATTTTATCGCGCACCGTTTTGCGTGCAGTCTCTAAAATTATACATCGTTTTTCGTGCAGGGGTAGCAAATATGCACCATTTTGCGTGCAACTTTACAGTTAAACGTGCACCGTTTTGCGTGCAGATCATTTTATCGCGCACCGTTTTGCGTGCAGTCTCTAAAATTATACATCGTTTTTCGTGCAGGGTTGAAAAATGTGCACCGTTTTGCGTGCAATCTTACAGTTAAACGTGCACCGTTTTGCGTGCAGATCGTTTTGTCGTGCATCGTTTTGCGTGCAGTCTCTAATATTATACATCATTTTTCATGCAGGATTAGAAAAATGTGCACCGTTTTTCGTGCAACCCTACAGTCGAACGTGCACCGTTTTGCGTGCAGATTTGAGGTACGTGCACCGTTTTGCGTGCAGGTTGAGTTGACGCGCACCGTTTTGCGTGCAGATTGAAGTGGCGCGCACCGTTTTGCGTGTGGGTTTTTCTGACGCATACCGTTTTGCGTGCAGGTTTGGTGGACGTGCACCGTTTTGCGTGCGGACTCGAGAGAAGTGTGCCGTTTTGCGTGCAAGCTCGAGGAGACAAGTGGAATCGCGCGGAGACCAATTGCAAGTGTCTACAAGCAATTGGGTACACTACAAGGTGGGGAATTCTGCCGAAATTGGGTGACCTCTCCCCTTGCTCCTTTGCTTTTCGATTCGAAGCATGATAGTAGCCTGTTAGAGGCGTTAGGTAATTATGAATAAGATTGCATGTTTAGAGGAACACAGATGAAAAGAGCAACTGTTGGTTGCCAATAACAGATGATATATGTGCATGTGTAGAGAAATTTAGAGGAAAAGTGATATTTATGATTTATCCACAATAGGGGATAAATTTGTATGTGTAGATGGACACAGATGATAAATGCAACTGTCAGTTGCCAAAAGGAGATAATTCATTTTCATGTGCAAAAAGAACTTAGAGGATAAATATTATTTTTATGATGGATATGAAAATAATTGCATGCGTAGAAATGAGTAATTACTTGATGACTGTGATCATGTTAGGGTACAACCCTAGGAATCATGTGATATAAGGGAACAGAACTTGTTGGTAGTAAGACTAGGAGAAAACCTAGTTTAGGGGTTTGACGAGTGACATCAACTTAGGAGTTATCCTAGGAAGGATGAGTGGCATGGTCTTAGGTGATAACCTAAGGACACTGGATAGAGTGATCAACATAGAGTCAGAAAACTCTAGGGTGTATATGACATGGAACTTAGGTAAAGAGAACCTAAGGAGAACTAGTGTTCAACATAGAGTCAAGGAACTCTAGGATGAGTATGACATGGAACTTAGGTAAAGGAAACCTAAGTGAACTAGAGGTCAGCATAGAGTCATGGAACTCTAGGACAAGTATGACATGGGACTTAGGTAAAGGGAACCTAAGTTGAGCTAGAAGAGTTTAAACTCACAGACAGGAAAATAGAGTCAAGTTGACTCTAGGATTCAGTAAGGAATCAGGAGGATGGAAAGGGTGGATCAAGTGTGGAGATATGAAAGGAAAAACAGAAAAGCAGAGTCAATGTAATTCTAAAATAACAGCGGAACATGGAATTAGAGTCAGTGTAACTCTAAGTTAATAGTGGAACAGGAAAATAGAGTTAAGTTAACTCTAGGATTCAATGAGGAATCAGGAAAGTGGGATAAGATCCCAAGGTTAATAAGCTGATCAAAATATAACCCTAGAAGGTCATAGGGTGTCTGGGCAAATGGATAATAACTTTAACTTCAATTTGAGTTAAAGAGATAAAAGAGAAATGTTTAAGAGTCCATGTGACTCTCTAGTTACCCGTGTGGCAAGACCTGGGTAAGAGATGAAAAAGTGATTAATAAGCAAGACAATCAAATTGCTCAAGATAGAGCTAAAATTGGTTAATAAGCAAGACAAGCAAATTGCTTAAGATAAAGAGAATAAAAAGGATATTAATGACGCCTTCGAATTTGAGACTCGTCAAGTGGAGCAGGACTCCCTGGGCAGTGACCCGTCGGACGAGGTACTTTCGAAGGGCTAAAAGTGAAAGCAAGGAGCTAAATGCTCGAAGAAAAGAGAAAGTAAATTGCCAGTGGCAAAATGGGAGCTATAAGCTCGAATAAGAAAGGAAAGCAAGTGTTCAAAAGCAAAGAGGCTAAGAACTAAAATAAAAGAGAAAGAAAAAGAAAAGAAAAGAAAGAAAAATTAAAGATAAAACGGGCGTACCTCCGGGGGCGAACGTACAACGGTCAGGAGTTGGACAGGGTCCCTCTCCCGGGCAGCGACCCGTATGACTGGTAGATAGAGTACTCTTGTCAGAGTTGGGCAGTGACCCTATCGGGCAGTGTCCCGTATGACAAGTCCCCCCGGCAGGACGGGGTAACACTTGCGAGTGTTATCGGCAACCTTAGAAATCTTATCTTATGGTAGCAAGACTACCGGGCTCGGGCCCGTTGGATAAGAATTTCCAAGGGTTAACTTGAACTAAAGCACCAGAATCTAAAGAATAAAGAAAAATAGAGTGGCCAGGGTGGCCGGGTTAGTTGAACCCAGTATACAGCGGCATAGTGGCCGAGTTGGTGCTTAGCAGCCTAGTGTGGCTAGACAGAGTAGTGCTGGGTCGATGGTTGTACACAGATAGTGTAGTGATATATTATTGCATAGCTGCATATTGATATTGAGGATTTTAGTTTCCTAGCACTATTATTATTGCTTCCATTGGACCAAGTGGTGTAGGACACTTTCTCTCGGTGGTTGAACCCACTGGGAACTCGCTCGTAAGTTCTCACACCCCTTGGGTGACCCCCCCCACAGGTTCGGGAATGGATGCAGCGGTCGAGACAGATCAGATGCAGACGACAGCGAGGCATACGACAGGGGCAAGGGCCCAGCAGCATAGTGACCTAGAGGGTCTAGCAGAGGTATCCCTTTTATATATTTCTTGAGTGAACCTTGTATGGTGAGGAATTATGTAAAGGAAATGTAATAATTTTATTTGCAAGTTCAGAATTGTAAAGTGTAATAAGTTTAATTTATGGTTCACTCCTGTATGCTTTCATTTCCGCTTAAACTGTTGTTATTGAATGAAAGTTTAAATTTATAGTGATTTTTAGTACTCTGATATTGAGCTTCCGCATACACTTGTTGTGTTATTATGGATGTTACCGTTCCTTTCGGGTAGAAAAAGGTTTTACCCGATTGGCGGGTCTGTTGGCGTGCCCGAACCGTACAAATTGGCGGACTCGGGGCGTGACAGATTAGAGTGGTATCAGAGCCTAGGAATAGTCCTAGGTGGTTAGCAACCTTAGGGAGACCCTAGGGATTAGCACGAGAGAGTGTGTGGATTGTTGGGCGAAAGTATTTGATTGGTTATTGTTGTTCCCAAAAAGGATATTGGGACTGATCGAGGGCGACGAGCTTTCATTCTTCGGATATTACGTTGGCGGCCGACAACGTAATGTTGGAGATGAAAAGGAGTACCCTCTTATACTTTCGCATGATTGGGTCGACGAGCCTTTTTGTCGGTATATAGACTGCGCGTTGCTCAAATGGCTAAGTTTGGGCTGGTTGTTTCGTTGTGGTGTGCATATTAGCGATGACACCACATAGGGAAACGCACCTGTTTGACTCGAGTCCCGAGAGGGCTCGGGGTCAAACGAGGTACACGAGCTGCGATAGCAGGTGACCGCACTTGTTGGAGTGGTCCAACAGCAGGTCAGACTTCTTGCCGTCGGCGGAAATTTTCCGCCGACAGGAAGACAGGTTTCGACGCCTAAGAGTGGCGTCAGCATGACAGTGGAGCAGATAGATAGGCTCCAGTGGTGATAGCGCAGCAAGTTGAGGCTGCACAAACAACGTATGAGTATACGGCGTCGCCGCCTGTAGGGGCGACAGTAAAGAGGGTGGCAGTGGCCGCCGAACTTTTGTCGGCGCACCCAACACCTTCAGCATAGGGTGTTTTAAGCTTGTGTCAGCTAGTTGCTGGCAAAGTATGGTTAGTAAGGTCCAGTGAGAGACCGACTCACGAAGAAAATGGTGATCGCTATGTTGCGAGAACCAAGTAAGTATGTCCTAAGGGTTAGGGCAAGAAAGATTTACGGGCCTGGCGGCGTGAGTTCGCCCTGATGACGGTAGTGACCGTGTGGCCTATATTGTGGCTAAATTGCCGCATTGTGGGGTTGGTAAGACCCGGGACAGGTTTCGAGATTCGAAAACCTCGCAAGTGAGCGAGAGTTTTGTGGCGCCGATTGATGGATCGGTGTAATGGCAAGGATTGCCACCGTAGGATTCGCGTGTTAATCACCAGAGTTGGTGGACAGTTATTGTGGTGCCTCAACCCAGTTGGGAGAGGTGTACAGGAGTCATACGCGTGTTTAAGCAAGTTGCTTAACACTGGATTTTACGAGTTAGCGTGGGGGCGTAGGACGCCCAACTGTTTGGGTGCTCATGGAGCACGAGTATCGTTTAGCCAGAGAGAGCTGATTAGGTGGCGCATTAGCCTTTGCCCAGTGTGGCCAGAGTTGATAGAGATTTGGGTCGTGGATTGACGACTAGTTAGTTGGTTTTGCTCAGTGGAGCGTAGTGGTCGCGTGGCGACGATTAGCGGGTTCGCTTAGGGACGATCCGTGCCTGGACCATGTTTGTGGACTGTGGGCCTGTAGCCCAGTGGGCAGGCGCAGTCAGCTGTGAGAGACAGCGGCCCGAGACCTGATGGCGGGGCATGATAGAGATTTGGTCGGGACGGTAGTCCGAGCGATGACCCGGGGACGTGGAATGCCACGTATGAGCCTTGAGGCTGTTAGTACACTGAGAGTGTGATATGATCAGGCCGTAGTGCTAGTGGTGATTGAGGTATTGTAGCTCCTAGTGGGAGTGTTGGGATAGTAATCCTAAGTGAGGATCTACCCGTATGACGATTGGGTCTGTGTGCTAGTGAGAGCCATTGTACAGTGTTGGACTAGTTTTGGGCTATAGGCCCCTATTGGACCGTGGTCTGTGAACCTATTAGTAGTCTGAGATATCGGGTTAGCTGATACCCGTGGACTTAGAGCGCTAGTAGCGTGTGAGATAGTTGAGGACTCGTGGATTGGCTTTTGCCCTCCACATTAGGCAGCTGAGTGATCGAAAAGAAAATGCGGTAAATGTAATTAGTTGCAGATGCAACCTCGTTGTGAAAAGAATGATGGCGGAATTAAAGTGAAAATTTCGCGAGTAAAAACTGAGTCATTCGTGGCAATCGAGAGAGCAAGTGCTCAACTGTGTCTTTCACCTATTGGTGAAAGTGGCCAGACACCAGGTCTGAGTTTGTCCCTGGATTGAGATAGGGACTCATTAGTGAGTTGCTCGTGTGATCTGGCGAGTGGGCAGTTTGAGGCCCAGTAACGACATACAGTGAGCCCAGTAGTGGGACAAGATTCCTCCCTCTCGATCAAGTAGGAGTCGAGATGTGATTCAAGTTTCGAGGACGAAACTTATTTTAAGGGGGGTAGAATGTAATGTACCGAATTTTCGGCACATAAATAAATGTAAATAAAGGTGGTATGAAATACTAGTGTTATGAAAGTTGGGGAAATAAAGAATATGTGGACGCGAGTTGGGCCCAAATCGGGTTAAAATGGAGACATTAAAAATTTATTTGAGAAAGGGGGCCCAGATTTTTAGTGAAAAATTCACAGTGTCGGAAAATTCCGAAAAAATTACGGGAGCCCCGTAAATATGTTTTAAGACCACAGAAAAAGTTTCGCGTTGATCGGATACCCGATAGTGAAAACGGGCTCCGCCAACAGTGTCGAAAAATTCTGAGAAAATTTGGGGAGCTTCGTAATTATGTTTTAAGGTCACAGTAAAAATTTCGGGTTGATCGGATACCCGGATTGCGAGAACGGGGTCCGCCAGCGATTCTAGATACAGCGAGGCTTTTGGTGGCCCAGAAATGGCCCAAACTGAAAATTTAAAATTTTCTGTGGTAAATTAGGCTGAAACGAACGTGCCTGTCAAATTTGGACGGAAACGGATAAAAAACGGACAGAAAACGAAACGAAAACGAATTTTCAAGGCAACGGCGCGCGGACCGAGGTGCGGCAACGTGCTGCGCAAGGCGCGCAGCTGGCGTGCTGCGCAAGGCAGCGTAGCAGGTGGAGCGGGTCAATGGGGGGCGCCGCCTAGACCTGGTGCACCGCCTTTGTGCTGTGGACCGAGGGCTGGTGGCTCCTCATTGGCCGGTGCACCGTGGACCGGTGCACCGTGGACCCACCCTCTCTTCCTTCTTCTTCTTCTTCTTCTTTCTCCCCCGCACCTCTATTTTTTTTTCCCCTTTTTCCTTCCTTCTCCAACCGAGTGAGAGGGAGAGTGAGGGAGGAGGTTGTAGGTGATGTCGTTTTGCGTCGTGGCCTCGTAGAGCGCGCGAGGCTTCCGATGGGGGTGATTCGGCGGCGGCGGCGCGGTCGGGTAAGTCCCGTATTTTTATTTTTACAGTATTTTTGCACAGTTTGGGAGACGTTTTGTTGACCTTGGTTTAAACCCCTCGCTCTCATCTGTGTTAGGGAGCGTATTTTGCTGCACCGTTTTGCGTGCGGACAACGACGGTATGCACCGTTTTGCGTGAGGGCTCCGTTTTGCGCACGGGTTCTGGCATCGTGCTCCGTTTTGCGCGCGGATGTAGAAAATATGCACAGTTTTGGGCGCAAACCCGAAAAACATACACCGATTTGCGTGCAATGTGGAAAAAGCAACGTGCACCGTTTTGCGTGCCAACCCGAGGTACGTGCTCCGTTTTGCGTGCAGGTTGGACTAACCCGCACCGTTTTGCGTGCAGTCTCTAAAATTATACATCGTTTTTCGTGCAGGGGTAGAAAAATGTGCACCATTTTGTGTGCAACTTTACAGTTAAACGTGCACCGTTTTACGTGCAGATCATTTTATCGCGCACCGTTTTACGTGCAGTCTCTAAAATTATACATCGTTTTTCGTGCAGGGGTAGAAAAATGTGCACCGTTTTGTGTGCAACTTTACAGTTAAATGTGCACCGTTTTGCGTGCAGATCATTTTATCGCGCACCGTTTTGCGTGCAGTCTCTAAAATTATACATCGTTTTTCGTGCAGGGGTAGAAAATGTGCACCGTTTTGCGTGCAACTTTACAGTTAAACGTGCACCGTTTTGCGTGCAGATCATTTTATCGCGCACCGTTTTGCGTGCAGTCTCTAAAATTATACATCGTTTTTCGTGCAGGGGTAGAAAAATGTGCACCGTTTTGCGTGCAATCTTACAGTTAAACGTGCACCGTTTTGCGTGCAGATCGTTTTGTCGCGCATCGTTTTGCGTGCAGTCTCTAATATTATACATCATTTTTCATGCAGGATTAGAAAAATGTGCACCGTTTTGCGTGCAATCCTA
This sequence comes from Tillandsia fasciculata, assembly GCA_029168755.2. NCBI lineage: Eukaryota > Viridiplantae > Streptophyta > Magnoliopsida > Poales > Bromeliaceae > Tillandsia > Tillandsia fasciculata. Next base: position 22,608 of record JAQOTM010000316.1, on the reverse strand, counting down.
CAGTCGAACGTGCATCGTTTTGCGTGCAGATTTGAGGTACGTGCACCGTTTTGCGTGCAGGTTGAGTTGACGCGCACCGTTTTGCGTGCCGATTGAAGTGGCGCGCATCGTTTTGCGTGTGGGTTTTTCTGACGCATACCGTTTTGCGTGCAGGTTTGGTGGACGTGCACCGTTTTGCGTGCGGACTCGAGAGAAGTGTGCCGTTTTGCGTGCAAGCTCGAGGAGACAAGTGGAATCGCGCGGAGACCAATTGCAAGTGTCTACAAGCAATTGGGTACACTACAAGGTGGGGAATTCTGCCGAAATTGGGTGACCTCTCCCCTTGCTCCTTTGCTTTTCGATTCGAAGCATGATAGTAGCCTGTTAGAGGCGTTAGGTAATTATGAATAAGATTGCATGTTTAGAGGAACACAGATGAAAAGAGCAACTGTTGGTTGCTAATAACAGATGATATATGTGCATGTGTAGAGAAATTTAGAGGAAAAGTGATATTTATGATTTATCCACAATAGGGGATAAATTTGTATGTGTAGATGGACACAGATGATAAATGCAACTGTCAGTTGCCAAAAGGAGATAATTCATTTTCATGTGCAAAAAGAACTTAGAGGATAAATATTATTTTTATGATGGATATGAAAATAATTGCATGCGTAGAAATGAGTAATTACTTGATGACTGTGATCATGTTAGGGTACAACCCTAGGAATCATGTGATATAAGGGAACAGAACTTGTTGGTAGTAAGACTAGGAGAAAACCTAGTTTAGGGGTTTGACGAGTGACATCAACTTAGGAGTTATCCTAGGAAGGATGAGTGGCATGGTCTTAGGTGATAACCTAAGGACACTGGATAGAGTGATCAACATAGAGTCAGAAAACTCTAGGGTGTATATGACATGGAACTTAGGTAAAGAGAACCTAAGGAGAACTAGTGTTCAACATAGAGTCAAGGAACTCTAGGATGAGTATGACATGGAACTTAGGTAAAGGAAACCTAAGGAACTAGAGGTCAGCATAGAGTCATGGAACTCTAGGACAAGTATGACATGGGACTTAGGTAAAGGGAACCTAAGTTGAGCTAGAAGAGTTTAAACTCACAGACAGGAAAATAGAGTCAAGTTGACTCTAGGATTCAGTAAGGAATCAGGAGGATGGAAAAGGTGGATCAAGTGTGGAGATATGAAAGGAAAAACAGAAAAGCAGAGTCAATGTAATTCTAAAATAACAGCGGAACATGGAATTAGAGTCAGTGTAACTCTAAGTTAATAGTGGAACAGGAAAATAGAGTTAAGTTAACTCTAGGATTCAATGAGGAATCAGGAAAGTGGGATAAGATCCCAAGGTTAAAAGCTGATCAAATATAACCCTAGAAGGTCATAGGGTGTCTGGGCAAATGGATAATAACTTTAACTTCAATTTGAGTTAAAGAAATAAAAGAGAAATGTTTAAGAGTCCAGGAGACTCTCTAGTTACCCTTATGGCAAGACCTGGGTAAGAGATGAAAAAGTGATAATAAGCAAGACAATCAAATTGCTCAAGATAGAGCTAAAATTGGTTAAAAGCAAGACAAGCAAATTGCTTAAGATAAAGAGAATAAAAAAATATTAATGACGCCTTCGAATTTGAGACTCGTCAAGTGGAGCAGGACTCCCTGGGCAGTGACCCGTCGGACGAGGTACTTTCGAAGGGCTAAAAGTGAAAGCAAGGAGCTAAATGCTCGAAGAAAAGAGAAAGTAAATTGCCAGTGGCAAAATGGGAGCTATAAGCTCGAATAAGAAAGAAAAGCAAGTGTTCAAAAGCAAAGAGGCTAAGAACTAAAATAAAAGAGAAAGAAAAAGAAAAGAAAAGAAAGAAAATTAAAGATAAAACGGGCGTACCTCCGGGGGCGAACGTACAACGGTCAGGAGTTGGACAGGGTCCCTCTCCCGGGCAGCGACCCGTATGACTGGTAGATAGAGTACTCTTGTCAGAGTTGGGCAGTGACCCTATCGGGCAGTGTCCCGTATGACAAGTCCCCCCGGCAGGACGGGGTAACACTTGCGAGTGTTATCGGCAACCTTAGAAATCTTATCTTATGGTAGCAAGACTACCGGGCTCGGGCCCGTTGGATAAGAATTTCCAAGGGTTAACTTGAACTAAAGCACCAGAATCTAAAGAATAAAGAAAAATAGAGTGGCCAGGGTGGCCGGGTTAGTTGAACCCAGTATACAGCGGCATAGTGGCCGAGTTGGTGCTTAGCAGCCTAGTGTGGCTAGACAGAGTAGTGCTGGGTCGATGGTTGTACACAGATAGTGTAGTGATATATTATTGCATAGCTGCATTTTGATATTGAGGATTTTAGTTTCCTAGCACTATTATTATTGCTTCCATTGGACCAAGTGGTGTAGGACACTTTCTCTCGGTGGTTGAACCCACTGGGAACTCGCTCGTAAGTTCTCACACCCCTTGGGTGACCCCCCCCACAGGTTCGGGAATGGATGCAGCGGTCGAGACAGATCAGATGCAGACGACAGCGAGGCATACGACAGGGGCAAGGGCCTAGCAGCATAGTGACCTAGAGGGTCTAGCAGAGGTATCCCTTTCTATATATTTCTTGAGTGAACCTTGTATGGTGAGGAATTATGTAAAGGAAATGTAATAATTTTATTTGCAAGTTCAGAATTGTAAAGTGTAATAAGTTTAATTTATGGTTCACTCCTGTATGCTTTCATTTCCGCTTAAACTGTTGTTATTGAATGAAAGTTTAAATTTATAGTGATTTTTAGTACTCTGATATTGAGCTTCCGCATACACTTGTTGTGTTATTATGGATGTTACCGTTCCTTTCGAGTAGAAAAAGGTTTTACCCGATTGGCGGGTCTGTTGGCGTGCCCGAACCGTACAAATTGGCGGACTCGGGGCGTGACAGCCTCTCCCGCGCTCGGGGGCGCCACGTGTCGGCACTACGGAGGGCCACGTGGCGCGAGGCTAGCGGATGGATTCGGTGTTGTGTGTTCGGCGGGCCACGTGGCAGGAGACTAGTGGGCGGTTCCGGTGTTCTGTGTTCGGCGGGCTACGTGGAGGCCCATGGGGGATTCGGGCCTGCACAGTGTTGGGCCGGGCCCAACACTGTAGCAGCCCGGAAAAATTCGGGCGCCCGAATCTCGGGATACATTGGGTATTTTGCGAATTGTTTTCTGGGCCTATTTAAGCGACCCGAGCTGCTTCTTTTCCCCTTTTTCCACCATTTTCGAGCTTCAAACCAACTTGAGGCCCTCAGCAAAGTTGATCCCCACCCTGTGCTGCATCCATCTACAGAGTTTGGAGATTTTTGGTGGCACGCTTATCGAGGTTTCTATTTTTACGGCGCGGCGCGACGCTCGTCCATTTGTGTTCCCCTTCGTCGCGTTTCGGTGCACGAGCTCCCCCGGCCTACTCTGACCTCCTTTTCAGGCGATTCTTGCGCCGTTGGATCCGCGACAGACAGAGGTACGATCTTGGTATTTTCTTCTTCCCCTGGTTTCGCATTTTTTTGAGGAGTTTTTCCATGCTTACTGGGACCCTATTTTCTGATGGAATTTCTGGACAGCGGCACCTTGCCGGATTTTTATCTCCGCAACCGGGCATCGGATGGAGACGTGCCTGTACACTTTTTTCATCTACTCGACGCCAGGATTATCGTCGTATTTTTATTTGATTTTTCTGAGGCTTGCCCGGAGGTAGATATTTCTCCCTTTATCTGTGCATGGAAATACAGATGTATGGTTGTGTGTTTGTGAGTGCCATGTGTTGTGGAATTTGTAACTCGGCCTACGGGGCTCGAAATTTGACGTGCAGGTACTCGTTTCGAAGGTATCGACGCGAGGAATGCGACAGTATTTTTGTTGGTTTTTTCTGAGTCCGTTCTGTAGGTGGAAACTTCACATCTTTGAGGCTGTGTTCGCAGATTGTGTATAACTTGGAATATTTTGGAATACAAGTGTGACGTTGAACCTTATTGTTGTGCCCAGGGGTGTTTGCAAGTGTTGTTGGACTCGTTGGATCTAAAGACTCTGATTTCGAGGTACTTTCTGCTGTTTGGAGCCGAGGCTTTCGCGACATGTACCGAGGATGCAGTTTCGGCAGAATTTGAACTGTGAGCGTCTGCGCTCTTCGCCGACCCCAGGTTTGCCTTGGATTGAGCACTTCAGGTGGGTAAGCTTAATTTTGGTAACTGTATAAGGTTTTATATCATGGTGAATGCAGGTGCACATGTGGGGATATCACCCCTCTATGATTGATAACAGGCATATTGTTGTACAACCGATATGAGCGAGAGGTAAGCAAGGAATGACCTACTTGGGTGAGATTAGTATATGTCACGCCCCGAGTTTAAAAACCAGCGTCTAAATTTTTTTTTTTTTTTTTTTTTAAGATCAGAGTTGCAAAACAGCCAGGGCAATGACAGACCGCCACATATATAGAAGAGTCCCAATCCCCTTTGGGATTGAGCCTTTTCTATATATGCACGGCTAACAGGCAACAACATCAGAGTACTAACTACGTACTACATCTATTAAGACTACAAAATAATTATTACAACAACTTTACAAATGAATTACACATTTCCTTTTCTGATACAAATACATGTGCTTTCGGCTGTCCAGGGTCAAACTCTAACTCGAAACCTCACCAACTCGTCCCGACATCCCAACACCGCTCGACCTGAAAAACAGTCACCCGAGGGTGTGAGACACACCGGAGTGTATCCCAGTGGGCACGACGGGCCGAGAAATAGCAGATCGTACCTACTGGTATACAATACTAGAGGATAGTAAATGATCACATGTTAGGAATAACAGATATATAGTTGGAGCTACAGTTAAATCAATTTAGCAAATCTTGAAGCAAGCATAGGCTGACATCTATAACAGGCATAGGAATCAGGAGAATCATATTAGGTAAGCATTTATGAAGCAAAAGAATAACCAACAGGACCATGTATAATCTTGACAGGAATAAGATGAATCAAGCATGCTGAATAAGTGAATAGGCAGGTTTCAATAAACGACTATCTTCAACTAAACCAGGAATTGAAAACAGGATAAACAAGTATCATGACAAAAGCAGGCTATAACTAGAGCAGGTAAAACAAGCAGAATCATGCATCAAACACAGGATAACTCAAAATACCCAATTACAAGCCACCATATTGGTCCCACAAGACCTCAGGCAAACTGCCCACCTGGCACCACCTGGTTGACATTCCCCAGACTAGGGTCACGGGTCGCAACTGCTAACCACTTTACCGGTAAAGAACATCGCTGCGGGTCATGACTCCGCTGATGTTCGTGAAGTACAACGGTGCGGGCGATCAAATGCAAATGCTCAAACTCACGGTCCACTGACCGGGCAATCGGCAACAAGCCGGGAAATCCCCACTGGGATGCAATAGCAAAATCAACTGTATCTCAACTCATATGCAAGATCAAAGGCAAATCTCAACTCAATCAGGCAGACCAACCAAACATACAAAACTGAACACATATATTTTTTTTTTTGAGAAAACTATTTGAAAAGTCCAAACCTCAAAGAGCGTTGCCCTCGTCCTATCAAACAAGAACAGACTCAGGCGACACTACGAAGCTTGGGTTTCCAATCCTCGCAGAGCAATTGCCTTTGTCCTATCAAACAAGAACAGACTCAGGCGACACTACGAAGCTTGGGTTTCCAATCCTCGCAGAGCAATTGCCTTTGTCCTATCAAACAAGAACAGACTCCGGCGACCCTACGAAGCTCGGTAAAACATTGGTTGATTAAAATTATGTATTCAGCAGTGTAATATTTGATCATCAGGAAGCAAGCTCAACATCTATTAACCAACGAATGCAAATGCGGAATATAATCAAAAATCTCTAAAACATAGATCAGGATGTAACACCAGCCAATCACGAAGGCAAAGCGGAATATAATCAACAGCCACTATGAAATAGAACCAGATTTAGCAACTACAGACCAAGTCATACTGTCCAAACACATGCAGTTTTAAGAAAATCATTAAAACAGGTTTTGGGTTCAAACCTCGCAGAGCAGTGCCCTTGTCCTATCAAACAAGAACAGACGCAGGCGACCCTGCGAAGCTTGAGTAAAAACGTTATTTAAATAAAATATACATGTGTTCAGCAGTACAAGCTCAGCGACAAAGATCACCAGGCACAAGTATGTCCAATCAGACATGGCAAAAATCCAGATAACCATAGGAGCAACTGGGAAACGGCTAAAGATCATGCAGGGCAATCAACAAAGACAGAGACTATAGATAATTGATCGAAAGGAATGGCAGGCTCAAACATTAATAGATCAAAATGATAATCAAGCATAGAAGTGCAACTAATAGCCAATCAGTCAAAGCAATATATATCACAATCAAAGGCAGACAGGCTCAAATATAACTTAGATTAACAAGAACAGGAGTCCAACCAATACCGTACACAGAGGGCCGAACTGATAAAGCCCGGACCGAAGATAACCCACCTGTCAATGCGCAGGCGAACCTTCGACTCCAACAGGACGCTCGAAGACCTTGTCAACCTAAATCAAAATTATGATTAGGGAACAACTCAAACACACCTATCCCGACATTATTTTTAGCGTCATTTGAGCACTGTTTTCGCTCGATCTTTCAAACCAGAAGTCCGATGACAGCGCCGTAAGTTTCAGCGTGTCCGTTATGTCATGACGAAGCTCGTGCTCACCATTTGGGAGCAGCACGAGACCCGAGGAAAACTTTGGCCCATACAATTCCTCTCTAACATAGCCAATTTGTATTTTTGTTTCTCCGGCTCTTCAAAACCAAAAACTGACGTGAGCATCGCGTCCAGTGACCCCAAAATAGCCAGGAATACACTGTCGCAGCTTCGATAATAGCCCAGAACATCCTTTAGTTTAATTATTACAATTTAAGGTTGTTTTAGCTATATCTTTTAAATCCGATAGTCAACCCCAAAAACTTTGTATATGATAAAGTCTCTGGACAGTGCCAGGATCCCAGGGCTCACTTCCTTTTCAGTCCAAAAGCGATGGATCAACTAGATCCCCGTTCCTCGCTTTCTAACACTTCAACCATGTCCCACACACCAATCCACACAGCCAACATTGGGTCTGAAGTGAGCATCAAGCTCAGGGGAGTGTGTGTAACATCTTTCATATTTTTCTCAAAGTCCAATTCCTAACTTATTTTCTTTGAAACCTTTCATCGAACACCTTGAGGGCATTCTATATATACACCAACTAACCTTAACACTCCAAGTTTGGTTCTTAGCAAAGATAATCCCAGAGCCCCTCTAAGATGGATGGGAAGCTAGAGTACTATGTTTAGGAATTACCTGGGTGTTTGGCCGGTGCTCGGAGGCGACGACGACAACCCGCGGCCAACCTCACCCGAGCTCGGTGGCCATTAATGGTGGAACTCAACCGGAGGCTTTTGAGACCCAACAACTTGGACCGAATGAGTCCTCTCGACTCCCCCATTCCTCCCGTGGTGGTGGCCGGCAGCGCGGGCAGCAGCGGCGGCCGGAGGGGAGCTCGGCCAAAACATGGACCAAAGTGGTGCAACTTTGGTTACGCTAAACCACACGTTAGAATCCGCATGCAAATGGATGGGGGGCTTCCTACAGACCAAGAGAACTTACCTGGGCCATTTTCCCATTTGACGGAGCTCCGGCGATCGCCGGAGATCAAAAACTCCATTTCTTGGTAATTCCGGCCACCATCAATTGCGGATTCCGGCCGGCGACCCCCGGGCCGGCGCAAGATGGACCAAGATGATCCTCTCGGTCCCCCGATGCTCGCTGAGTGGTTGGGTGGCGGCACGGGGCTGCGGCGGCGCCGGACGGCGATCTTCGGCCAAGGTTCAATTTTTCTCGGTTCTAGGGCAGGCTTGATCTCCCCGGATCTTCGACCGATCCACTCCAAACTTCGGGAGAAACTAGAATACACCAAGAAGACCAAGATCAACGGTTTTGATCTTGGTTTAACCGGTTGAATGATGCCTGGGATCATCCTCGGCCGAAACAAGATAATCCGGCAAGAAGTCGCTCCCGCCGGCGGCCGGGACCACGGTGACGGCTCGGACTTCACAGGAAGGGTTCTCTCGATGTTAGGAACACACTACATGGGTTCATGGGCCATAAGAAAACAAAAAGTTCCAACATCTCACCTTCGCCGGAGAGAGGAAGAAGAAGGAGTTGGCCGCGGCGGCGCGCGGCGGAGCTAGGCACCGGGGTTCCTCAGCTCGACTTCACCCGCACAGAGGAGCCCTCAGATCTACCTTGGGCCATCCCAAACCCACACTTGATGCCTTACACACCAACCACCCGAGAAGAGAGAATTCTTTTGAGGTTCTCTTGGTCCCTTCCGGCGACTAGACGATGGCGGAGCTCGGGTGCGCCGGGTGGAGGAGAGGGAGAGATGGAGTGGATGGTGTCGGTTGCAGAGGAAGGTGAAGGGGTGGCTTCGGTTGAGGGGAGACCAAGAAGCAATCCCCGAGATATGTATATAGTGCATATTTGCACAATTTGCCAAAAACCCCTTCAACAATGGAACTTAAGACCTAAGTCCTTCACTAAAATATTCATTTAGCATCCCAGTCCCTCCCCATAAGGTGGCACGCACTTCGGAGCATAAATTATTGGGTTTATGCGCAAAATACACCGTTTTTCTCTGTATTTCACGCATTTCGAGGAGTTTCGCTTGTCAGAACGAAAAACGGACTTCGCCATTGCGTCCGGCACGTCGAAATCTTCAAGACAGCGATTTTAGTTTTTCGACGCGATGTCCAGATAAATTTCCGTTCCATAAAACTGTCCAATTTTACAGTTTTCATGCTTTTCGAGATTCCAGAGTTGTCAAACACAATTTTCGACTGCGCCAATGCGTCCGGAATGTCGAAAATAATTAAGTTTGACTACTTATACCGCTAAATTAGGGGTCCGGATAGTCAAATGGCCAACGTTGGTTCAAGAGGGAATAAAATCCAGAGGTTACTGTTCATCTACAGTAATGACTTAAGTCATACTGTACACATTCTACTGTTCCTATTAATCGCGAAATTCGCTTCCTTCTTCTTTGATTTTTGGAAGATTCGACCTTCAGATCAAAAAGTGCTGAATATGAAACTTGCTCAGTTCGACGAGACGATCGCAACGGTCAACTCGGATTTCCAAGATCATGTCCGGATTGGAAATTAGCCTTTTTGCCTCGTAATTCGTGCAACTTGCATCCCGGCAATTGATCAATTAGATCAATTTAGATCTTTAGAATCTAACTCCGGCTAAAAATTTCACTTTTATTTTATTTATTAAAAATAAAATATCCGGATTACTACAGTATACCATAGTAGAAATATTTTAGCATGCCTTACTAATATATGTTTCACCCACTTTTATTGTTTCTGAGGACAAAGCATGCTTGCATGGACATGTAGTTAGGCCATCTTTTACTTCTGCACTACTTTTGGAACTTAGGAGAAACCATGTTATCTTTTTCTCCTTCTTTGTTAGTCAGGTGGTCTGTGTTGCTCAGGTTCGAGCAGGGGTTCTGGGTAGTGTAGTCGGGACTTGGTGTCTGGGATAGGTTGGATTAGTTGTGGGGCTTTGCGGCAACCGCGGATATTGGGCGGTTGACCGGACATTTATTTATGCACCAGATTGGGTATCTGATTTCTCTAGTGGACAGAGTTTCCCACTATTTGAGGATTTTTGCATCTGATTGAGGACCAAGGCTTTCTTTAGTGGTTGGGCTTTTCCACTTTGATCAGAGTCATGATCCAGTCCTGCTGATTTATGATACTTGTTACTGAGGCACTTTACTCGTGTGGGTCGCTCCCCTCGAGTGCCACTCCGGAGTGTGCGATTTACAGACTTCGAGTCCTTGAGACTCTCATCCCCTATCGGTGTTATGCGTAGGCTGGCATACCCGATTTGGCAGGCACAGCAGGCAGTACCAGTTTTACTGGTGGCATTAGATTGGGTTTATTACAGACACTTGCTTTATAGTTGCACTCCTGTCAGGGGGACCGAGTAGAGTCTAGTAGCTGTGTTTAGACCAGTGCTAGTGTTGTTGGGAACCGTTTGGGGTTACGGTGGTCCCAGGGTCATTGTGAGTTGTTGACCGTGGCATGGCAGGCATGGCAGGCATAGACAGGCATAGGCAGGCTTAGCAGGCATGGCAGGCATAGCAGGCATGGCAGGCATGGCAGGCATAGGCAGGCATGGCAGGCATAGCAGGCATGGCAGGCATAGGCAGGCATAGCAGGCATAGCAGGCATGGCAGGCATAGGCAGGCATGGCAGGCATAGGCAGGCATAGCAGGCATGGCAGGCATGGCAGGCAAGGCAGGCATGGCAGGCATGGCAGGCATAGGCAGGCTTAGCAGGCATAGCAGGCATGGCAGGCAAGGCAGGCATGGCAGGCATGGCAGGCATAGGCAGGCATAGGAGGCATGACAGGCATAGGCAGGCATAACAGGCATGGTGGGCATAGCAGGCATAGAGGCTTGATAGCTGTTGAGAGTCTCCAGCTTCCTTCTTTTTCAGTCTTTACGGCTTTGGTTAGCTTTTTGTATTTTGAGGACTTAGTGGGCAGACCGTCGGGTCTGGCAGTGGTACCCACTGAGAACTTCCTTTTTGGTGTAGTTCTCACACCCTCTGGGGGTTTCCCCCCTCATTTTCTTTCCTCTCATCTGTTTTGCAGAGTCCTAGCGGATGTTGCTGATTCTGTGATTGTTGATCGAGGCGAGAGGGTCGCGAGATAGATCCCTACCCGTCGTTGGAGAGTAGCGGTACCCCTTCAGAGGAGATCTACAGCAGATTAGTTGTTTTACTTTTTCCTCTTTTGAGAGACTGATGTAGTGAGGACATATTATGTACCGAAAGACTGTACACTATTGTATTTATTGGAGATACCTCCCGGTTGAGTCCAGAGCTTGTACATGAGGATATTGTATGATTATCATTTTTTGGGAGGCAGACTTATTGTATTATTTCCAGTTGTACAGTGATTGATTTTAGTTATACAGCAGATCTTTTATTTATAGCTCTGATATTTTGTTTAGCTGTAGTACTTTTCTTGCAGGTAGGACGCTTCGCCTATGCAGGTTGGCATAGGTGGCGGATCTGTTGGCGAGCCCGGGTCGCAATTTCGACCCCGGGGCGTGACAATACAACTGCCAGGGACCCGTAACTGCCGCGACTATTGCTGCTGCTGAGATTGCCGCTGCGATCTTTACTGCCTCGGCTGGGACCTCCGCTGTAGCTGGTGCTGCTGCTGCTGATGCGGTGGCCTCTCAGATCTACCAGGCCCTCGCCGCTCCGAATGCCCATGGCCTGAAAACTGAGGCCGCGGCTGTCACGCCCCGGGGTCGAAACTGCGACCTTGCCCATACGGAAAGCCCCGTATAGACGTAGCGACTAACCTGCAAAGAAACATCTACACTAACAGATATCAGAACTGAAATAGTAGAAGCTGAACTAAAAACATAGAATACAACTACCTCTCAAGTATAAATATACAAATCATCCTCACCACAAAATACAAGTGTCTCTCAGAAAAGCAGGAAATAAAAGTACAGCTCGATACCTCACTACAAAAGTCACTCGACAGGACACACTCCAAAATAATACAGGGGTACATCTACTCACACGCAGTGAAGATGACGGGAAGGGATCTATCTCGCAACTCCCTTACCTCGGTCAGAAGGAGCTGGATCAACAACAGGAGCAGCAGGAACCGGAGCAGAAGTCCCTGGGGAAAAGACACCACGACGGGTGTGAGAACTACATCCCACAGTAGTTCTCAGTGGGTGCCGCCAACAAGCCCGACGGTCTGCCCACTAAGTCTACTAGAGGCATAAAGTAACAAATGCAGTGCTATAAAGAAAAGCTGGAAAGGTAAAGTCTACAGCTACTATGCCTCTATCTAGATGCTCAAGGAGTGGAACAGAAAGAACAGTATGCTACAACTAACTCTCACTGAGATCACCCAATCTAAACTGACTGCCACATCGGGTCCAGTAAAACCTGCGCCTACCTACTGCCGCACATCCTCAACAGGACGGGTCTACCGTAGGTATGTCCGTAGCTGCCAAAACTGGCTCAGCCAGAGGGACACAAGCATCGACAAGTCGCGATATAAGAGCTCACTCTCACGCCGGTACTACAACCCGGTATCTAGCTCAATCTCAACGCCGGTACTACAACCCGGTCTCGCCTACTCCGGAGTGGCACTCGAGGAGCGCGACCCACACGAGTAAAGTATCCGCGCATCTCTGCCGAGCACAAATATGGCTCATGCAGGCTATGATCCAAATCCTCGATCAACAAGATCGGCTATAACCAACAATCACTGTCTCACTCACTGGCTAGAATCCACACAACTGAGACTCACTGTCACTCTGACAGCTCCCAAGAACCCAGATCTAACATCACTATCACTCTCCCAAAGAAAGCTGATCTACAGACTGCTATCAACTCCACTCGGTCCCCAGACACGAGTGCAAATGCATCCCACAACCACCCGACCTCCCAGCCCACAACCCGGACGAAAAAAGCTAAGTCCAGAAATGATAAGCATAATAAGTGATGTGGGAATGTCTAGAGCAATAAAGAAACCTAGCCCAAGTTGAAGTTTTCTACAGTCTGGCTGAACATGATACATATGACAGGGGTGCTAGGTCAAGTTCCAAGATTTCACTATTTAACATGTAGTAGGAATCACAAGATTCAACAACTAATATACAAGAGTACAAACATACAGTTTTCACATGCTTTTTAATTCATTTACTAGCATGCATGCTCCTACATTCATAGAATTAGCGTGCAGTCCATAGATTTTGAAAGCAAGGTCACCCACCTGAGCGCGCTAACTGTCCGGGGTCGTACAGCCAAGAAAGCCCAGAAACAGTCAAATCACAAAATCCACCAAGCCAACAACACGGTAGCAGTGCTCAAAATCTCCTGGGTACAAAACATATTCCAAGATTACACTTTAATCCACACAATTCCAAGTTCTAAAAATCTGTGATGAACAGTCCCTTAAACACGAAAATTTCACCTGAAAAACATCCTCCAAAAATTCCACTAAAAATATGACGGCGATCCTCGCAAAGAGTAGATGTTGATAGAGTCCTGAATCGTCGAAATCCGATGACCGGATGAGGAGATAAAAATTCGACAAGCAGGTGCTGTCCAAATCAACCATCAGCCTCAAATGGGGTTAAAAACGTACCCAAAACCCCAAGAAAAGCTCAAAAGCAGAGAAAGTGGCCAAAATGAAAATTGTAGATTTACCTCTTGCAAAACTGTCGCCGCAGAAATCGTCCAAAAATATTGTCGGGGTAGCTCTGTAGACCTCCCAGACTGAAATGCGACGAAAATGGGCCTCCAACTGGAAATCATCGCTCCGCACCCCGATGCAGAAATCGCCATCGTCGCGGCCTCCAAAAATTCTGAACTTCCACCAAAAGATGCACAAGAGGGAGAGGAAGAATTTTGGTTAAGGACTCAGGAGCTAAAAGCTTCGGAAAAAGCCTCAAAATGGAAGCCAAGGAAGCCTATTTATAGGCCTCGCCCGAAATCAGCCCAAAAAGACAAGTCAACAGGTTTCGGGCCCAACTTTCGGGCGCCCGAAAAGTTTTGGGTGGCTACAGTGTTGGGCTGGCCCGACACTGTTCACGCCCGAACGCACCAAATGATGCCACGTGTCCCGCCGAACAGGAAACAGCGGTGTGGGCCACTCGATGGCTGCCACGTGTCCCGCCGAACAGGAAACAGCGGTGCGGGCCACTCGATGCCTGCCACGTGTCCACACACCGCACAGTAAGGCGGTTGGCGCCCGCCAATGAGCGGGCACCACGTGTCCTCCCGACTGACCCGCCGACCGGTCGCCGCACGTGCCGGTCGCGCGACGTGGCTCCACATGCGCACGCAGCCCGAGGCGCCGGCCACGCATCCCGTGCACCGCGCCCACTGTGCCCGCGAATCAGAGGGTGACACGTGTCCCCTGCACCCGGTCCACGCACTCCGCCTTGGAATTCCGTGGACCGCGCCGCGTGCACCGACCAACCGGAGGCTTCCACGTGTCCCCCGCCTTGGTCCATGCACCGCCGCGCTCACCCGATAGACCGCGCGCCCTGAGCCCGCCAATCAGGCGGTGCCACGTGTCCCTGCGCCGGGTCTGTGCACCCCGCCGCGCTGCTCTGTGGACCGCGCGCCGTAAACCGACCAATGATAGGCCGCCACGTGGCATGCCGGCGGTCTACAACCCCTCCCATGCACCAAAAACCACTGAAAACTTCCGGGAGTCCTTTTTGGGCATCCGGACTCAGAATCAAACAAGCAAATAGCCGTTTTCAAGCGTTTTTCCGTGCTGAATCCATTTCCGACCTCTGTTTGGCCTAATTCTTTTCAAAATTTCGGCAAACCTAGCCGAAGGCCAACACAGCAAGTGATATCACACAGGGTCCATCTGTGGCATCCCATTGATGCACCATGGGCTAGATACACCAATACCAGGTGTTCTAACAGTGGATTTATCGGAAGAACGTTGCATGGGAGCCAGGGTCACTACATCCTCCCCCACTAAAAGAAAGTTTCGTCCTCGAAATAAAGTAAAGTAAAACAGGCGTACCTCAACCAGTAGTCTCGAACAGAAAATGGTAGGCAGCTCTCATCTCTGTCTCCAGCTCCCAAGTAGCCTCTCGCTCCTCGTGATTGCTCCATAAGATCTTCATATACGGAATAGCCCGGTTGCGCAATTCCCTCACCTCACGAGCAAGAATTCGCAACGGGCGCTCCTCATAAACCAGGTCCTCGCCGATCTCCAAGGAAGCGAAGTCAATCACGTGTGACGGATCAAACACATATCTCCTCAGAGCTGAGATGTGAAAAACATCGTGTACATCGGCCAAGCGTGGAGGAAGAGCAACTCTATAAGCCACAGGGTCTACCCTCTCAAGTACCTCAAAGGGTCCAACAAAGCGGGGACTAAGCTTCCCACGCACTCCAAATCTTCGGACCCCCTTCGAAGGCGAGACCTTCAAGAATACATGGTCACCAATCTGAAACTCTAGGTCTCGCCGACGAGTATCAGCGTAGCTCCTCTGACGACTCTGGGCTGTCTCAAGGTGTCGGCGAACAACTCTGACTTTTTCCTCAGCCTCCAACAGTAAATCTGGTCCCAAAGTCCTCCTCTCACCCACGTCACTCCAATACAGGGGTGACCGACACTTGCGTCCATACAACGCCTCAAACGGAGCTATCTGAATGCTCGCCTGATAGCTGTTGTTGTACGCAAACTCAACCAATGGTAAGTGTCGGTACCACCCTCCTCCAAAATCCATAACGCACGCTCTCATCATATCCTCAAGGGTCTGTATAGTGCGCTCGGACTGGCCATCAGCCTGTGGGTGGAAAGCAGTGCTGAATCTGAGCTGGGTCCCCAAGGCTGACTGTAAACTCCCCCAGAAGCGTGACACAAGCCTCGGGTCCCAATCTGAAACAATCGACGCTGATCCCCCGTGCAGCCTTACTATCTCGTCCAAATACAACTGTGCCAGACGCTCCAAAGACCAAGTCATCTGAACAGGCAAGAAATGTGCAGACTTGGTAAGTCTATCCACAATAACCCAAACCGCGTCGGCTCCACTCTGCGCTCTCGGCAGCCCAGTAACAAAGTCCATGGTGATGTGGTCCCACTTCCACTCGGGAATTGGAAGACTCTGTAACTTGCCAGCAGGAACCCGGTGCTCTGCTTTCACTTGCTGGCAAGTTAAACAGTGAGCTACAAACCTTCCAATGTCCCGCTTCATTCCGGACCACCAAAAATGTGCCTTGAGGTCCTTATACATCTTAGTACCACCAGGATGAATAGTATAAGGTGTATAATGGGCCTCTCTCAAAATCTAGTCTCTAATCTCTGGATCGGAAGGCACACATACTCGGTCCCTGTACCGCAGTACTCCCGAGCTATCCACTGAAAAATTCCCTATCTGATCTGCCTGAATCTGTGATCTGATCCTCTCCAAGTGGGGGTCCTCACTCTGCGTCTCCCTGATCCTGTCCAACAGAGTGGGCTGCAAGACCATAGACATCAGTCTAGCAGAGACCCCAGGGGATACTACCTCAATCTGAAGTCGCCTCATCTGCTCAATCAGCGGTGCCTGCTGTGTGATCAACATGCTCAAGCTCTGCACTGACCTCCGACTCAAAGCATCTGCTACAACATTAGCCTTGCCGGGATGATAAAGGATACTCACATCGTAATCCTTTAGTAACTCCAACCACCGGCGTTGCCTCAGGTTCAGCTCCTTTTGAGTAAACAGATACTTTAAGCTCTTATGATCGTGTAGATCTCACAATGCTCACCGTAGAGGTAATGCCGCCACAGCTTCAATGCAAACACCACAGCTGCAAGCTCCAAATCATGAGTAGGGTAATTCTTCTCATAATCCTTTAATTGCCGTGAAGCATAAGCAATTACCCTACCATGCTGCATCAAAACACATCCCAAACCGCTATGCGAGGCGTCACTGTAAATCACGAAACCATCACCCATCACTGGCAGTGCAAGAACTGGTGCTGAGATCAATCTCCTCTTCAGCTCCTCAAAACTCTGCTGACACTGCTCAGTCCAAACAAACCTCGTCCCCTTCCTAGTCAAACTGGTCAGGGGAGTAGAGAGCTTCGCAAAGCCCTCTACGAACCGACGGTAGTAGCCTGCCAAGCCCAGAAAGCTCCGAACCTCTGTAACCGTCGTCGGTCTCGGCTAATCCCGAACTGTGTCAATCTTCGTCGGGTCAACTGCCACTCCAGCGGCTGATACTATGTGGCCCAAGAATGCAACCTCCCGAAGCCAGAACTCGAACTTTTTAAGCTTGGCATATAGCTTCTTCTCTCGCAGAAGCTGTAGCACTATCCTCAAGTGCTCCTCGTGCTCCACATCGCTCCAGGAGTAGATCAAGATGTCGTCGATGAATACAACCACAAAACAGGTCCAAGTACGGCTGGAATACCCGGTTCATCAAGTCCATGAATGCAGCTGGGGCATTAGTCAAACCAAACGGCATAACCGTAAACTCATAATGCCCATACCGGGATCTAAAAGCCGTCTTGGGGATGTCCTCGGCCCTCACCCTCAACTGGTGGTAACCTGACTGAAGATCGATCTTCGAAAACACTGAGGCTCCCTGCAACTGGTCAAATAAATCATCTATCCGTGGTAGGGGATATTTGTTCCGGATGGTCACTTTATTCAGCTCCCGGTAATCCACACACAAACTAAGTGACCCATCCTTCTTCTTCACAAATAAAACTGGCGCTCCCCACGGAGAAACACTGGGCCTAACAAAGCCCCTGTCCATCAGATCCTGAAGCTGGGCCTTCAACTCCCTCAACTCAGCAGGCGCCATCCTATAAGGTGCCTTTAAGATTGGTTCGGTTCCGGGTACCACATCAATCACAAACTCTATCTCCCTCTCCGGCGGCATAGTCGTCAACTCAGGGGGAAACACATCTGGGAACTCGCGGACAACAGGAATATCCTCGAGTCCTAGTGCCGCCGTAGGCACCTCCATAATCGTCGCCAAAAAAGCGGTGCAGCCTCTACTCATCATCCGCCTAGCCCTCGCTGAAGAAATCGTCACCGCAAACAAGGAGCTCTGACAGCCTCGGTAAACAAACTCCTCCTGTCCCGGCTCACGGAGGGTCACCGTCCTCTCTCTGCAGTCTATGGTAGCATAGTACCTCGACAACCAGTCCATACCAAGCACGACATCGAAATCCTGGAGCTGCCGCAAGACAAGCAAGTCTGCCGGCAAAACCCAAGATCCCAACTGCACAGGGCAATCCCTACAATACTCCTTGACATGCAAGACATGATCTGGTATCTGAACTTCTAATGCATGCGATAAAGAAACTACCTCTATACCATGTAGGGATGCAAATGCTCTACTGATAAATGAATGTGATGCACCGGTATCAAAAAGAGCACGAGTATGAACTGCAGAAATCAGAATAATACCTGCGACGACCTGCTCTGTTGCTGTAGCATCCTCAACCTGAGTGGCATAGACTCGACCGCTCGGCGTCGGGGGACGTCGCTCTGGCTGTCGCGAAGATGAAGAAGCAAAATCTGGCCTGCTGTAGGCCGCAGAAGGTCCAGCTGGATGGTGAGGAACAGAAGGTGCCGAAGCTGAAGAAGGAGCTGGATGACCGGCTCTGGGGCATGAACTCGTAAAGTGACTGGTCTGCCCGCAACGGAAACAACGGCCCTGTCTCTGCTGGCACAGGGTCGGTGGGTGTGGTGCTCCACAAATGACACAACGGTCAGGGCGCGGCTACCGTGAAGTCTGCTGTCACGCCCCGGATCGAAACTGCGATCCGAGCCCGCCAACAGATCCGCCGTCCCTACGGGAAGCCCCGTAGAAACGTAGCGTCTAACCTGCAAATGAGCATCTATACTATACAGGTATCAGAGATGAAGCGAAAATACTGAACTGAAATAAAACAACTCTAAGTATATGTACAGACCAAGTCCTCACATAAATACATAAGTCGCTCCAAAATAAAAAGAGTACAACTCGATCCTCACTACAAGGTCACTCAAACAACTCTCAAAAGGTGAGGGTACAGCTACTCTCAGAAGACACCTGGTAGGGATCTAACTCGCGACTCCCTTACCTCGATCAGCTGGATCAGCAACCTGTGCAATCGGAACAGAAGTAGAGGTCCCTGGGGAAAAATACACCACGACGGGTGTGAGAACTACATCCCCAAGTAGTTCTCAGTGGGTGCCGCCAACAAGACCGACGGTCTGCCCACTAAGTCCACTAGAGGCATAAAGTAACAAATGCAATACTGGAAAGAAATGCTGATGAAATAACTCTACAGCTACTATGCCTCTAACTAGATGCTCAAGGGGTGAAACAGAAGAAGACCGGTACCACTACGGACTCCCAACTCAAATCACCCAATCCACAATGACTGCCACATCGGGTCCAGTCAACCTGCGCCAACCTACTGCCATTACGTCCCGAAGGAGCGGCCTTACGTAGGGTGTCCGTGGCTGCCAAACAGGCCCAGCCAGAAGGACTGCATCGACAAAGCCGCAATAGCAAGTAACCCGCCTAGCTCCGGAGTGGCACTCGAGGGGCGCGACCCCACCGAGCAAGTATCTGCGCATCTATGTCGAGCTCAATGTGGCCCATGCAGGCTATAATCCAAATCCACGATCAACAAGATCGACCGTAATCAAAGGAACCCTGTCTCACTCACTGGCTGGAACACAACACAGCCGAGACCCCCCTGTCCCACAAACAGTAACCAAAGACACTCAGATCCATACCACTATCTGACTCCACTCGGTCCCCCAACACGAGTGTAAATGCACCCCACTAATAACCCGACCCCTCGGCCCCCTATCTGGGCGAGGAAGAAACAAAGTCCAGATGAAATAGTGATGACAGTGGAGTGTCTAGAGCAATAAAGTAACCTAGCCCAAGTTGGAGTTTTCTACTAGTCTGGCTGAACATGCTGTATATGACAGGGGTGCTAGGTCAAGTCCAAAGATAGCAATAAATAAGGATGTGGAGAATAATGATATGAAACACATGCTAAACTGAACAAATAAGCAATCCCAACTCATGCTCTCTAACATGCTGTACTGGAGGTAACAAAAATACAAACACATCCCTAATCAGCTAGAATTAGTGTGCAGATCGTAAATCCTGAGAGCGAGGCCACCCACCTGATCAGTCGCACTGTCAAAAGTCCCACAGCGGATAATACCAAAGGTGGCAGCTACACAGAGTCCACAGGGTCCAACTCAGTCCACTCTGCTCCTGGGTACAAAAACTACACTGTTGTTACATAATATTCCTCCCAAAACTGTTGGATTTAACATACAGAAATTTCGCTGCAAAGATGGCCAAAAATCACCTGCTGGAAGTCCTCAGAAAAATCCGAATAAAATATCCCCGCGATCTACGCGTCGATAGCTTCGAAACGACTACCTGCACGTCCAAATCCGAGCTTTCTACGCTGAGAAATAAATCCGGCAAGAAAATAACCTCCAACCCAACTGTAGAAATTTCCCCAGATCAACATCCGGAAAGAGAGGAGGTTCTCACCTTCGAGGCAATCTCCTAAAGTCCTGAGAAAAATACAGCAGATTCCTCGCGAAGAGTAGATGAATTTAGGCTCTTGAATCACCCCGATCCGATGCCTGTACACGAAGTTATGGCCAAAACACCGCGTCGCTGTCCAAAAATCCGCAAAGAAAAAGAGGCAACAGAAAGCTCAAATACCTCCAAAATCCGAAATTAATTTGGGAAAACTTTGAATATCAAAATCAAAGTCCTACCTGTCGTGAGTCCAACGGCGCAAAAATCGTCGAAATCGGATGTCGGATAAAGCCAGGAGAGTCAGCGCACCGAGAAGACGCAAAACGGGTCGAAGATGAACTAAGCGCGCCGCGTCGGAAAACGGCCAACCTCGGAAACCATGCACCACCACAACTCCGGGAAGCTCCGGTTGGAAAGATCTCTGGCAGGGGAAGAAGTCTTCTTCAAAGCCTACTGCGAAATTCCCACAGGAAATGGGTGAAAAATGGCCTCAAACCGGATAACTAGCCTAAATAAGGCTTATCGGGTTCCCGGATCCAACCCGTTAGCCGGCTGATCCGGCGCGGCCCGGGTCGGACCAGACGCCGTCCAACCCGCCTGGGCGCCCGCCACGTACCCCCAGAACAGGGTACGGCCGTGCGGGGCCTCTGCGCGCGCGCCGCGTGCCCCCTCGCTACAGCGGCGGGGCGACGCGGGTGGCGACGCGTGGCGCCTTGCCACGCGTCGGCCGCTCCGCCGCCCCCGCTCACCGCTGATGGGCCCCGTGGGCCGGGAGCACCAAGGCCCGCCAATGCCGCTGTGCCACGTGTCCTGCACCCGGTCCACGCGCCGCTCCGCACTTTTCCCTGGACCGAGCCGCGCGCACCCGCCAATCCGCACGCGCCACGTGGCCCGCCCCGCGGTCTATGCACCCGCGCGCCTTTCCCGTGGACCAGGCGGTGTGGGCCGACCAATCCCGAGCCGCCACGTGGCACCAGCCGGTCCACGGTCACCCCCCATGCACCGTTTTCCCCCGAAACTTCCGGTAGCCCGTTTTTGGTCATCCGGACTCCAAATTTGGCAAACAAATAGCCGTTTTCAAGTGTTTTTCCGTGCTGAATCCAATTCTACCATCTGTTCGGCCAAAATCCTTTCCGAAATTTGGCAAACACAGCCGAAGGCCAAAACAGTAAAAGATACATCTCAGGTCCAACAGTAGCACCTCTTTGATGCACCTTGGGCCAGATACACCAACAATAGGTGTTCACAGCTGTAGATTCAGTCGGAAAACTGTACGGGGTTTACGGTCTCCACATCCTCCCCCACTAAAAGGGAGTTTCGTCCTCGAAACAAAAGGAAGGTAAACCTGCGTACCTCAATCCGGAATCTCGAACAGGGAAGGGTAGGTATCCCGCATCGCCGACTCAAGCTCCCAAGTGGCCTCCCGTTCCTCATGGTTGCTCCAAAGGATCTTCACATAAGGTATTGCCCGGTTGCGCAATTCCCTCACCTCACGAGCCAGAATCCGCAATGGGCGCTCCTCGTAAACCAAGTCCTCGCCGATATCCAAGGATGCGAAGTCGATGACATGAGACGGATCGAATACATATCTCCTCAAGGCCGAAACATGAAAGACATCATGAACTCCAGCCAAGCGGGGAGGTAGAGCAACTCTATACGCCACAGGGCCTACCCTCTCGAGCACCTCAAAGGGTCCAATGAAGCGGGGACTGAGCTTCCCCCGCAATCCAAACCTCCGGACCCCTTTCGAGGGCGAGACTTTTAAGAAGACGTGATCCCCAACCTGGAACTCGAGGTCTCGCCGCCGAACATCAGCATAACTTTTCTGGCGACTCTGGGCCGTCTCCAAGTGCCGACGTATAATTCGGACCTTCTCTTCCGCCTCCAACAGTAAATCTGGTCCCAGCGTCCTCCTCTCACCCACATCACTCCAATAAAGGGGCGACCGACACTTGCGTCCGTACAACGCCTCAAACGGAGCCATCTTAATGCTCGCTTGAAAGCTGTTGTTGTACGCGAACTCAACCAGGGGTAAGTGTCGGTGCCAACCTCCTCCAAAATCCATGACGCACGCACGCAACATATCCTCAAGCGTCTGAATGGTGCGCTCTGACTGGCCGTCTGTCTGTGGGTGGAATGCCGTGCTGAAACTAAGCTGAGTACCCATGGCTGACTGTAAGCTCCCCAAAACCGTGACACGAATCTCGGGTCTCGATCTGAAACAATGGCGCTGGTACCCCGTGCAGCCTCACAATCTCCGCCAAATAAAGCTGTGCCAAGCGCTCCATGGACCAAGTCATCTGCACAGGTAGGAAATGAGCTGATTGGTAAGTCTATCAACAATCACCCAAACGCGTCGGCTCCACTCTGTGACCTCGGTAGCCCAGTCACAAAATCCATGGTGATGCGATCCCACTTCCACTCAGGAATTGGAAGACTTTGCAACTTGCCAGCAGGTACCGATGTTCGCCTT